>JAJONR010001653.1:0-101713 GCA_029582245.1 Solanum etuberosum
GGTTGAAATTTTAAAAATAAGAAAATTTAAAAATTGTAATTTCTTTTTTTTTAATGTGGAGGGTCGGGTACGGGGTATGGGTAGGGTAAGAAAAAAAAATTAAAGGATGAAGTAGAGTTTTGGAAAATGTTTTCCTTAATTTTGAAAGGGAAGTCATTTTCCTTAAATTTGAGGAAAATGAGTTGATTTGGAAAACATTTTACAAACATTTAAGCCAACCAAACATGGGAAAATTAAAAAATATTTTCCTCCATACTAAACACACTCTAAGACTGCCTTTATTCTTAACTTAACACACTAACAAAGTTCCTCCGTACCGAGCAACTTAGGTTCTACGTAACGTGTGAATTATATGTCTATGTTTGTTTACGGACCAAAGTTTCTCTGAAATGCTGCTAGATTCAAACAAAGAATCTTCTTAATAATAAATCATCACAATTCATTTCTTTTCTTCTTTTTTTTTTATTAAAAAAACCAAAGAAACCGGAGAGAATGAAATAAAGAATTAAATGTCAAGCATACAACAATAACAACAACAACATATTACGTACCCAATGTAATCTCATAGGTGGGATTTGAGGAGGATAGAGTGTACACCGACCTTACCCCTACTTCATGTAGGCAGGGAGATTGTTTCCGAAAGGCAATTAAATGTGAAGCATATAATATTAAGGGAAAAGGGTCCGATATTTCCCTCAATTTTGTCATTTAGAGCTGATATACCCTTCGTTATGAAAGTGGCTCGTATATATGTCTATTGTTATACAAATAGCTCACATATGCCATTAACAGAAGTGAAAACATTAATTTTAATCCATATGGGGTATATTTGATCCTCCGCTCATGTATTTTTTTATTTTATTTCAACGACTAATTTAAACTTATTATTTTGATGGTCAAATTTATTTATGTTTCACTAATTTTCTTGTAAAATTTATTATAGATGCCCCATTATTTTATTTTATTTATACAAATACAAAAACTAAATTACAATATAACCGCAAAAAAATAGTTTTAAATCTTTTCTTTACACTAAAAATGAAAGAAAATAAAAGTATAAGAAACTCGAATAATGATAATCAAAGAAGTCAAAAAATAATTTTTGTATTAAAAATATTGAAATATACCTTGAACTTTGCTAGAAGGATCATATATATATATATATATATATATCCCTACATGAATTTTTAATAATTTAAAGTAAAAAAAATAAATTTAAAACTAATTTTTTCACTTTTGTTAGATGAGGGGTATATGTGAGCTCTTTTTGTAACGATAACGGTATATTGAGTCATTTGTATAACGCTAAGGGTATATATGAGCCACTTTGATACAAGGTGTATATCAGCTCTAAATGACAAAGTTAAGGGGTATATCAGACCATTTTCCCTAATATTAATTGCCTTGTTTCACAAATGAATACCAAACAAAACATGGATCACTCCATATTCATCAATTCACAACAAATTACATAAAAATAAATGTCTATAAAACTGCGTACAATAGACCTTGTAGTCCAGCCCCTCCCCAAATCTGGCACAACGAAAGTTTAGTGCATCAGGCTGCCCTTTTAGTGCATGAAGACAACTGTTGTTTTCATCTTTTGAACAACCAAAATTTAGCAAGCATATTACAACCTCCACAATTCTATAATACACAATATTATTAGTTGTATCATCAATTTTTTTTCTCAAGAAAACCAAAGGGGCAGAATATTGGTTAAATGAAAAATAATACATCCCTTATTCGGTGTATAGAAAGTTATTTCTCGAGCATAGGTTTAGGTTCGGCCTCGATTAAAAAATAAAATGATGCACCTAACAAGATAATTTCATAGACCAAGAATTACGTGATTCAAGTCATTTTTTTTCTTGACTCGAAATGGGGGCAAGTTTGAAAAAGAATCTTAGAGTGTTTAGGGTTAGGTGACGAGGCTCAAAGCCTTCTTATTTCTTCTTATTTCTTCTTATTAGAGTTATTTCACAAAGATTTACCGGGGTAAGAAAAAAAGAGAACAAACACATTTGGAGCTCAATATAATGTAGAGTTGTATATTGTGTTCAAACTTCAAAGGATGAATGCTCAAAAAGGAATATATAGATTCTCATAATACGCCTATATAATTGGTGAGAAAATTCACTGCAATTTAGTCAATTTTTTTTTATAAATGCAACTTCACAAGTTATTGCACAATTTATAGTTATTAATTAAATTAGATCAAATTGCCTTTGAACTATCTGAAATGAATAAAACTGTCTTCCGTTTATAGTTTGGTCCAAGAATATCTTTGCCGTCAACATTTTAGTCCAAAAATGTTCTTATTATTACTTAATGATCCAAAATGCAATTTTCCAAATAAACATATTATTTATTTTCTTTGAGCACATTCTTTGTCTAATATTATTTTTATTAGCAAATGTTTATCCTATTTTAATTAAAAAATAAAAATATTTCTTATTTTATTATAATTATTTTTATTGTTATCTAAATAAAAACTAATGATGGATTTACTATGATCTTATATGCCGGAGTTACGACAATATATTATTCGTTAAAGGAGTACATAAAGTTATTCTATTTTAATCGATAAAATGAGATTAAGAAGAAAAAACGTATTTTCTAGGGGTGTCAAAAGAACATGAAAAACCGACCGAACCAAACCGAACCGAACCGATTTATGTCATTTTTTCAATAAAATCATGAACTTTCATTTAAGTGTATAACCTTCTGGAACAATTGAGATGGTTTTTTTAATTTATGAAAATAACTGAAAAATTTCCTAACCAAACCGCATAACTTTACGTGTATGTAAATATATTTTATACATTAACAATATGTTAAATTTAATATATAAATATATTTTATAACATTTTTCAAATATAAATATAACCTAGGTCTTAGGCCTCTGGTGACTGCGACTTTGGGTTTTTGCTCTTTAATTAATTAGGTTTAAAATTAAATGATACTATAATAGATACTCTATCAAACGATACAATAAAGCATATACAAGTACTCCTATTAAATGTTTCAGATCAAACAATACGACAACACTGATTTACATTCTTGACTGCTTCGTGAAGAAGTGAAGTGCTTCTTCACGAACATAATTGCGATTTTTTTAATAATAATATATTTTGAAGTGATATTTTAAAAGTTAAAAAAAATCCAAAAATTAACCGAACTGTATCGATACTGAAGAGAAACCGATATGATTGAGATAATTTCAAAAAGTCTAATTTTGGTTATACATTATAAAAACCCAAAATTTTGGGATGATATAATGTTTTAAAAATAACTGACCGAACCGTTCCATTAACACCACTAATATTTCCTACATTTTTATTAGTTAAAGTGATTTTAAAAGAAAAAAAAACAGGAATATGATTTAAAAAAAAATATATTTTAATGAGGATCTAAGTTTTTTAAAAGAAATTAAAAAAAATGTTATAAAAGAAAAGAAATAAAATATTTATTCGAAAAAAGGACATTTTTGACCGATTAGTAATAATAGATGTATGTTTGGACCAAACTATTACTGGTAAGGATATTTTTGGACCAAACTACAAATAAAAATCATTTTTATTCATTTCACATAATTTAAAGGTATTTTTAACTTTTTTTCATTTAATAAATTTCACATACTTTTGAAAATACTTTTGACCCTTTTATATTTTTGTCAAGTTATTTAAAAATGTACAAAAGAAAACATATTTTTGTTTCTGGCCAAAATTGTGTATTTTGGAAGAAAAAAGAAATCCTTAAATTGATATTTCAGTTAAATTCTATCAAGAAAATCCCAAATTAGAACTGAATTGGCACTATTTCTCATCTTCTCGTTGGTCATCTACACGACCATAGGCCATAGCTTCACAAATCACAAGACTGAAAGAGAAAAAGATTATGGGGTTCAAGAAGTGAGAGTCTTAATCACCCCCAAAAGGAAATTAACCCTTTAAAGATCCATGGTCCAGGTATTGTTGAGCAACAATCTTTATTTGGGTCAAGAAATTATGGGTCATTCTAAGATTTGTGCAAGAAGAGACCATTTCCTCAGTGGATTTACATGGATGGCTCTAAGCTCACCTTTTTGTGCACACATTGATGGGGTGAAAAAGCTAAAAGGTACAATTTTTCTTAGCCCCATTCAATACCCTTTTACATTTAACTAGTGTTGCAACAATTAGTAAATTAGTAGAGGTTGATTATATATTGATTCTGCTCATTTTGGACTTTTTTTTTTATCATAAAGGCTTCACCTTTATTTAGACTTGTGGGTGGCTATGATGAGCTGGGGTATCTTGCTCTGCTTTGTACTCCTATGTATTTTGCTTTGAAAAGAATTAGTTAGTGGGTGGCACTGGTTGGCCAAGTAGTCAATGAAGTGGGTTGAGAACCACAGTGTCTTAGGTTCAAATCCCAGCAAAGACAAAAAACACTAGGTGATTTCTTCCTATGTGTTCTAGCCTTGGTGGACAGAGTTGCCCGCTAACAACATAGTTGCTGGTGGGAGGTGGTAGGTATCCCGTGGAAATAGTTGAGGTGCGTGCAAGCTGGTCCGGACACCACGTTTATCCAAAAAAAAAAGAATTAGTTAGTGGGTGTGATAAACTTTGAAGGTCTTGTAGTTGAAATGATATAGTAATTCTTTGTTGAGAGTGTATTGACAAGTTCTTGATTGCCTTGGAATTCTCATGTGAGATTTTTTTTTCATTACCCTTTTACATTTAACTAGTGTTACAAATATTATTGAACTAGTTGAGGTCGATTGTGTATTGATTCTGCTCAATTTGGAGTCGTTTCATCATAAAGGCTTCACCTTTATTTAGACTTGTGGCTGGCTACGGTGAGCTGGGGTATCTTTCTCTGCGTTGTACTCTATACATTTTTCTTTTAAATGAATTAGTTAGTGGGTGTGATAAACTTTGAAGGTCTAGTTGTTGAAACAAATAGTAATTCTTTCTTGAGAGTTAGTTGGCAAGTTTTTCGTTGCTTTGAATTCTCATTTGACATTTGTTTTTCATTACCCTTTCACATTTAGCTAGCGTTACAAGTATTATTGAACTAGTTGAGGTCAATTATATATTGGTTTTTGCTCAATTTGGAGGCGTTTCATCATAATCGACTAGTTGTATGTGCCATGTGGGTCATTATCCCCTTTAATTTGGACTTGGGGGTGGCTATGTGAGTTCTTGCTTTGTGGTGTATTCTATATATTTTGCTTCTAAAAGAATTAAATAGTGAGTGTGAAAACTTTGAAGGTCCAGCTGACAAATTAGATAATCCTTTCTTGATAGTTAGTTGGAAGTGTGAACAAGTTCTTTTTTTTTAATAACCGTGATATTAGTTAAGAAATAGTGTTCTTTTCACTGTACTGGAGTACATTTTAACTTGAATTCCCATGCTAATAATTTGGCTTATGTCACTGAAGGACTCAGATATAGGAATATGTCATCTCAAATTGTGGGAAAGTTCAGTCAAAATAGTCAAGATATCTCACAAGAGTTCCAGCTTCCATCCGCATATGAATCTGCCATGGAAGCTCTTTCGACTCTCATTACTCAGAAAAAAAGAAATGGCACATCAGCCATTAGTGGTCCAAACCAGAAATTGGACAGAATGTTAAGGTACATTAAGGTAGTGCCATTTCTAGCTGAGGCCGTTTCTCCTTTATACTTGCATCAAAGTGCATCTTGCTGGTATTGGTCTTGCCTTTCTGTTTATGTCACAAACTTATCGAAATAACGAAATTAGTGTTGTCGCTGTAACTTTTAACTACTGTTTCCCGAATATGCAGCATATGGTTGTAGTTTTTTTTCCACTTTGGTAATAATACCACTTTTTTGAGTTGTGATTCAATTAAACTTCATTGTTCCTTGATTTCTATGTTTTGGGGAATGTGTTGAATCCAGTTTTAGCTTAAAAATTATCTTTTGCTAGGAACATGTCTATACATGATTTTGAGAATACATAAGATGTACCTTTTTCTTTGGTAAATTAGATAATTTCATTAATCATAGCACTAAGTGGTCATCAAAAGTGCATATAGGAACTCCCCCAAGGCCTAGCTCGAGTGGCAAAAAGGTGGAGGATTTGTGACTTAGGTCACAGGTTCAAGCCCCACACCATGCAAAGCGAAGCCCGGTTTTTAAGTGGAGAAGGGTAGAGGGGCTGGCCCATTATCCACCGAGTTTAGAAGGCTGCGATTGGTCCAAAGGGCGGCGGGTCACAGGCGGATTTCTCGGTTATCAAAAAAAAAAAAGAAGTGCATATAGGAACAATGGATTTACACTCCTTCAACATACAAGGATTTAAGAAATTTAGAGTAGCATCAAAGCCATATAGAATCTTCAATTTTACACAAAAAAACTTGAAGACCGAAATAATAAAAATTTCAGACGGAAGTTGCTCTGGCTTTTCTTTTTTCTTCAAAATATCTGCTATTTGTCTTCAGCCGAAGAGTCCATAAATGCGCACAACAGGTGTTTACCACGTTGTTCCGAGCTGCTTCTTTCTTCTGTACTTCCCAACTTCGAAAAGTCTTAATTAGTGATTTTGGCATAGCCTGCTGCACTCCAAGAACGATCGAGGAATAAGCATCAGGACTGCCATGTCTTGCTGCAATTTATAAATAAGTTATTTGGGGGACTTGGTGCACATTCACACGTGTAGGATCTGTTGCAAAGGAAGTAATCTTTGTGTCTAGACATGTTTACTGCATAGCGAACCATCTAAAGCATGTTGCTTTATGGGGTGGGGGCTTTTGTCTTCGGAATAATTTTAGGCCTCTGTATTACTCTCTTCTCTGCTTTAATAAACAATTATAACAAAATGCACTTTAAACTTCCCTTCATTCTTCATTTTCTTGTACAAGGTGTTGCCTCAGAAGATGTAGTTTCTTATTCTCACACCTTTAGAAGAAGCAGTGACACTCTCTTATTCTCCCACTCCTTAAGATTTCTTGTGATGTTAATTTGCCACCCATTTTCATCTCTGCTATCTGCAGTTATGGCATCTTTTTTCAATTCCAAGTATGCAAATCTGCAATTTATTCTTTAAGAGCGCAGTGCGCTCTATCCACAGTTCTTGGCATAGTCTTATCTTGCTTTCCGTTGCTCCCTTTGGCCTTATTAAATAATGAAATTCTGTACGGTAGTTACTAATTAGTTTCCATATTGCTACTCATAGAAGGTATTTAAGATGCACTTGTTAATGGTTTGATAACATGTACCTTATGCTTGTCTTAATAATGTCATGACCCAAAAACGGGCGTGATGACACTAGTCTTATCCCACCAAGACAAGTTAGCCTAAAACCCAACTTAAGAGATAAATGCGGAAGTAAATCAGAATAAAAGACTAACATAATTTCAACAATGCGGATAACATAACATAACTCATTATAACCAAAACATGGTCACATGTACAGGCCTCTAAGTATTACATTAGATTCAAAGAAGTACAAGTATGAATGTCTTTGTTTCTAGAATAGAACAAGAACATAATAAAAGAGTAAGAAGTATCCGCCGAGATGACAAGAAGCTACCTCACAATCTCTCCAATTGTAGCCTCAGACATAGAAGAGAAAAAAGAAGTAATCATGATGATTCGGGCTCGTAACCTACACAAGTGTAGAAGCAAGGGAGTGAGTACCAAACAACACGGTCCTTAGCAAGCAAACAACTAACTCTAAGTAAAGCATTACTAAACACAAGTACTCCAACCACACCAACCAAACCTCCTCAACTACAACTTGCAAGAAATTATCAACCCAACCTAATAGTTCTCACTCCATACCACAAAGCATGTAAAGGATATCACAAATTTCACCTCAACATGAATAATCAAATCACCGCAGTAGTTCACAATTCAATAACCACAATAACATATCAACAATCGCAACCGATGAGACTAAATGAAGTGCAAATGCAATGATGTGCAATGTCATATAGAGTGATGCATGTCTGTCCTTACGATACACACCTGCTATCTCTCAGTTCGGGACCCATGGGGGACTCTTCAATCCATGCATCTGCCATGGGCGTGTGGCTCGATCCTTATTTCATTTCAATGAATCCACCACAGACGTGTGACCTGTTCCCTATTTCCACTCAATGAATCCGCCACAGTCATGTGGCCCGTTCCCTAGTTTCTCTCATCCTCACAAAGTATCATCACAACAGTGGTACATCATCAATGCAAATATAGATGTGCAAATGATCAAGTATGAGGGTGACAATTCAACACCAATATCCAACATCAGTAAATCAAGGCATATCATCTAGTGAATCATCATATTCATCCAATCACACTATATAATCAAATTACACAAATCAACAAGATTCTCGTTTATATCCCAAGTTGTTATAGCAAGTAATTCATCATTTAACAATACACAATACATATATAAAACCCTTCACCAATACTCATTACTCCCAATCACACAATGACATACCAGGTTCAATATACTTAACAAAAAGTCAAGAAGTTCACTTGCCTCAAGAAATCAAACAATCACTCCGGCACTTGGGTCTTTCCTTTCCGATAGGTCTCCAAATCACCATTATCTTCCCATCTTTGCATGATTTGCTTCATGCTGAAAGGGATAATCTTGGGTTTTTCTGGTTTTTGAGGAGCGACAAGTCTTTGCAGCTCAAGGAGGTATTTTCTTTTTGCCTCTTCGTCTTGAATATGATCGATGGTGGCAAATAATGTTTCAGCAGTTTCGCTGGAGAGAACGCTAACAGTTTTACTATCACAATAGCAAAATGCTCCACTGCAGTTGCAATCAGAAGTTCCTTCTTCTGACTCTGAATCTCGTGCGACATTGATAAACTCTTCGTCGCTTTCATTCTCTGAGTTAGACTCTTCTTCTTCAGTTTCAGATTCTTCTTCTTCAATTATAGAGAAGAGTTTTGACTTGGTTTCTTCATCGATATTAAGAAGATTAATTCTTTTCTTCTTTTTCTTATTCCTTGGACATTGATTTGCCCTGTGGCCCTTTTTGCCGCATGTCCAGCACTCATCAGTGGGAGTGTCTCCGGGAGGTTTCTTATACCTCTTGGTTTTTCTTTTATCTTTGGTTTCATAACGGGATTTTGATCCCTTTTTCTTCTTCTTATAGCTAGATTTCTTTTCTAGCTTTGTCCTTTGGGAAGAAGGAGGAGAGATCTTCGGAAAACCAAAGTCCTGACAAAAACTTCCTAGCTTCGTGGCTGAAAGCCTGTTTTCTTTCTTAAGCTGTTCCTTTAGCTTAAGATCGGTGCATAATTCCATTGCAACCACATTGATGATACTAACGAGATCTCCATAGGTGAGATGGTTGTAAGGGATTTTCCCTTCACACCTATCTCTAATCTTGGTTCTAACCTTTTCTCCGAATAACGGGGGAAGTCCACTTATGAATCTTTCTTTCCAGAATTCATTATTACAATCTTCTCGTATCATAACCTTTGCTATGAATACGTCTTTATACCATTTGAAATCTGTCAATTTCTTACAATGCAGATTGTTGAGGATTTCAAGGCTCCTATCTTGGAACAGTTTAGGTTCACCAATAAAGTGTTTGGCTATGCTGTATAAAAGGGTGGCGGTTGCATCTTCTACTACTTCCTGAGTAGTGACTTGATTTTGTCCTTCAGTTTTTACGACCGATCGGGTGATAATAGCATCTTGGATGCTAAGCTTATTTTCTTCAGTGAGATAATTATCCCACCAATGCTTAATCATACCAGTAAATCCCGCAATGATCATACTGGCAGCTTGTTTATCTGAGCTTCCTTTGAGCTTATAAGCAGTAATAGCAATTCTCATTTCATGCAGTTTATTATAAATTTGATGTTCTGCGAGACCATCAATATTCCATTCAGTAATGTCTGTTCCTGCATGGGAGGAGGTGGTTAAGAAAGCATTTTCTTCGAACTGCATGTCAGGAAATGAGGGACGGGTATAGTAGTTTTTCTTGTTGTGATATCGGTCTTTGCCAACAGATTGAATCTTTTCTTTAGATTCGTTAATTACTCCAATCTTGTTTCCTGGAGGAGGATTGGTAAGGTTCAACTTTCCAAGTTGGTCACTTATTCTTTCAAGAAGATCTTTGGAATTACTGAATTTATCAGTAAGAGTCGGGTAATTTTCTCTGGAAAATTCAGGGAGTTTGAAGATTTGATTGGTTTCTATGCTAGGGTTTACTTTGGAAGAGCTGGGTATGTTTCCAAAAGAGAGAGTTCCATTTTGCTTAGAACCTTGGATTTGGTTGGCTACCACATGAAGGAGTTGGTTGGTGTAATTGTTTTGCTCGAAGATTTTATTTACTTCGGCACAACTGGCTACAGAGGATTCCTTCTCAATTTTTCTCTTGAAGGGAGAGGCTGGAATGATTTCCTTTCTGTAAGGGATACTAATTCCTTCTAGAGGGGGAATGGTAGATTCAACTACCTGATTTTGCGTGTACCATCTGTTGATAAGGACATTAAGGGATTCTTTTTGGTTATCCAATTGTCCTGAGTATTCAAACCATTTGAAGAACTCGATTTCGGTTCTAAATCTTTCCATGTCTTTGAACCATTTATCTCTAAATGCAACTCTTTGCTCTAGAGGAAAGGTGGCTTTGTACCATTCCACATTTCTCTGGTTTTCTGGAAGTTTCCACAACCGATTGATTTCTTTGGTGTTTATCTTATAAGTATCTCTAGAGGTTAGAACTCCAATAGAGTCTCTTCTCTTATGATAATCAGGTCTCATCTCACTGTGAGAGGGGCTACTACGGTTGGTAGTTTGAGCAGGTTCATAATAGACCTTAGGAATTGTTTTGGAGAAATCTACTCCACGAATTTTTCCCTTTCTCACAGTAGTAATATTCATCTATTTTCAGGACTACTTTTTGTTAAATAATAAGTTATGTTATTATTGTGAAATTTTAAATTGTTCCCCAACAGGTATATATATGGGTGTCGGAGTTCAACTATGCTTCGTGCCATTGAGATTAGAAATTAGTGCAGTTTTCCCGAATCAACTAGTTGAATGCAATCAACTTGCACTTGAAACCACAAAAAAGTTAATAGTCAATTTCATTACCAATTTTGGGGAATTAGGATATTTTTAGTACAAGAGGCCTAGAGATTAATGAAATGGGTCAAAATCATGGGAGACCAACTACTTTACTTATCAAAAAGAAAATGATAAAGAAAAAAAGAAAGAGAACTAGAGTTTAATTGGAGCAGAGACAAAAAACGCAAGGGGATTTCTTCCCAGCTGCCTAAGCGGTGGTGGGTGAAGTTACCTATATCTGTGTACCATTGGTAATTTGCTAGCAGTTATTAGTTTGGAACTTCATATCTTTTAAATTACAAGAATGCTGGTCCTTAAATATATTTTGAAAAAAGGCAGGCCTAATAAGGTGTTGTATTTTTGTTGCAGATTTTGGGCTTGGAAGAAAAGATAGCTGACCTTAAGATTATCCATGTAGCTGGAACGAAAGGAAAGGTATCTAATAGTTGATGTTATGATTAATGTGGAAATCCAGTTATCTTCTCATTGAGAGCTCGAAGGATGTCTATTTTTCCTGGACCTTCATTTTTCTTCTTCTTTTTGAACCTGTTCTTTTCTGTAACGTTTGATCCAAGTCATCCCCAGTTTACTCTTTGATGGTTAAGTTGCTACTTATACTGCATGTCTGTACATCTTTATGGTAACCTGTTAGTTTCCAGGATTTCAACAATAATAAGTGTTAGTGTACACATGATGTGTATATGACAAATACTATGCATAGCTAAGTGAATTTACGACTCCTTGAGTCTGTATGTTTGTCTTCTGATGTTGGGATTTACTCAACTCCAAAAGTTAGTTCATGAGGTAAGGATTACCCAAGACCACTCTCAATCAAACGTGGGACAATATAACATAGGGCCCATTAGTGGCTTAACTAAGAACAATGTTGGGCTTGAGTTTGATACAATGATCAAGATATTGACATTGGGCACAATTCAACCTTAGAAGTTAAGATCATGTGGTGAGCATTGTCCAATGCTATATAAAGAGACTAACGTCCCTACCCTAAAGGCCTCAACCGTTGTTGGGATCTAACATCTTCCACTAATTGGCTGCAATTGTCCAGCATCTAACATTCACCTGTAGCCTAGAACAAGTGCAAAATGGAATAGCTTTTCTAGAGAAGTTATGACTTCTCACCCTTCGGGGTGGCCTAGTGGTTTGGGCTTGGGACTTCCATGTTGGAGGTCTCCAGTTCGAAATCCCTTGCCAGCGAAAACAAGGGGTTTGTCTTCTGGGTCAAGCTCGTCGCACCAGGGCTTGCCTACTGTGGGTTACCTCTCCTGTGTGGTTTGCGAGCTATTGCATAAGAGCGGGGTTTTTACCCTGTGCGCACCCAAAGGGTAGCGGCTGCGGGTTTCCCTTGTCATAAAAAAAGAAGAAGAAGTTATGACTTCTCACGTTCTTTCAATTTTTGATTGGAAAATTAATCCATGTCGTACTTGATTGCAATTAATGATATTTCCAAAGTGCAAGAGTTCTCTAGTTTCATTCCTATATTGTTTCTCTTCACGTCTACAATTCATTTCAGGGTTCAACATGTGCATTCTCTGAAGCAATTTTACGGGAGTGTGGTTTCAGAACAGGACTTTTCACTTCGCCTCATTTGATCGATGTTAGAGAAAGATACCGTCTTGATGGGTACGTATTCTTGTTACTGAATTTTCCCTACTTTTGTTTATTAGAGCATCTTCAGTGTCTGTGCTACTCAATTGGGGGGAGTTCCCGTGTATTGAAAAGTTGGATGAGAAGAAAAGGCATGGAAGAAAACTTGATGGATGGAAGCAAGTTTCTTCACTTTAATAAAATAAAATGGGAGGATTTCAATCTTTTCCTTTTCATGGACTTCAATACTTTCTCGCTGACCATGCAGACGACTCTAGACAGTTGTGATTTTCCACCCTCATTTCACTTTTCATATAGGAGTTAAAACCAATACTTTGGGTGTTCTTCTTTTCTCGTTCATCATCCTACTAAGTGCACCCAGTGAGGTTTTTGTAGAACACAATCAACAGATAGGGAATAACTCAATAGCCTGTCGATTTTAAATGGTACTTGGTATGTATTGAAGTACACAAGGGATCCCTACTCAAATTTCAAATTGAGCTTCATTGATGTTAATTGGTTATTTTTATGTGATTGATATCTTTCCTATATTTGATTGTAGTTGAATTATTGATGACATTTCTCATTCCGTTCAACGTGTTGCTTAGGATGGACATATGCCAGGAAAATTTTCTTCAATACTTTTGGGATTGTTGGAATCAGCTCAAGGTATTCTTTCATTTTCGGCTCTGTGCTGGATGACAAGATGCCTCTATCTAATTATGGTAGTGGATCTTCCGAGTTACCTTGACTACATGTCAGTTGGTTCTCTTTTTCACGTTTATGTAGTGTTATGTATTTTTTCTAGTTCAAAGATGAAGACGTTCTTTGTCATTATAATTCAAGATTGCAGTGGGATTATACTAGTTACAGCATGTTGGAAAAATCATGTTAATGCTAGAGATGTCTAGATTTTTGTAATTTTATTGGTGCACTTTTTTAATAGGAATCCTTCATTTTGCTTGATCTAACATCTCCCGACTTCATCATTCGTTGATATGCACTGTCCAATATTGTACAATATGACTTACTTTAACTCATGCTAGGAGGTTCTTTTACTTTGTTTTAATGGTTTGTGTTGGATGAGAGTAAAATATAATTCTCTCATGCTAGGAGTAATCGGCATTCAGCAAAACGTTTGATGGTTAGTTTTTACTCATCCCAGAAATGTTAATTTGCAGGCGAACATCTCTGAAGACTTGCCTATGCCTCCTCTCTTCCAGTTCCTTACTGTATTGGCTTTCAAAATTTTTGTGAGCGAGAAGGTAGAAACCTTTTCCTCTATTTTGCTTGATTTGGATATGCCTTCAGTGTGTGATTTGAAGTTCCATTGATAAGGTTTTATTTGGCTTTTGGTGTTTATCTTCTCTTTTTTAAGATGTGCTTGAAAGCTGTCTACAGTTCATAGCTTGTGGCATTTCCATATGAGAATACTGATGTTGCTCTCAAAAATGATGGCCATAGGAAAACCAGAACCTGAAATAAAATTATTATTGAAGTAACAAAGACCAAGTTATGAGTCTTGGCGCTAATTTTTCTTTTCTACGATGTGCTTGGAAGTTGTGTACAATTCGTGTCTGGTGGCATTATCATATGACATACTGATTGTGAGAAATATAGGAAAAGAATATTATTGAATTGTTGTTGTGTCTACATTATTTCATTGAGACCCTATTTATAGACACTAGAATACAATCCTTTACCAAGTAGGATACTATTTACTATTCCTATTTCTATTTGTATTCCTATTTCTATTCTAAATAGGATTGTATAAACCTATTCCTATTCTAATAGGATTGTATAAACCTATTCATGTTCTAACACTCCCCCTCAAGCTAGTGCATATAATTCATGTACCTAGCTTGTTACAAATGTAATTAATACGAGGACCGATGAGGGGCTTGGTGAGATATCTGCAAGTTGATCAGTCGACTTCACAAAATTGACAGTCAATCTCAATGTGCTTGTCTTCTTATTAAATACTGGATTTGATGCATAATGTCAGTCAATCTCAATGTGCTTAATCTTCTCATTAAATACTGAATTTGATGCATAATGCAATTACAGTGTTGAACTTCCCAAACCAAACTTGCAAAGACTGTTTCAGACCATAGAGTGACTCACATAATCGACATACAAGGCTACTAAACTCCTCCTGAGCAACAAAGTGCTCAAAATCTAGTATATAAAGTATATGGATCGTGTTGGAATCAATAGATGAGTCGATATTAAACAAGAAAGTCACCAAAAAATTGGCCGAAACATGCTCATACGCTGGAGTATTAGATTTGATGGCTGAAAGTGGTCACAATCTGAGAAATAAAATTATATGGGTAGGGTTGGAATGATGGCACGACCCAATTGGAAAATAGAAATTATATAGGAAAGGTCGGATTGATGGCACGACCCGATTGAAAAAGAGAAACAATATGGGTAGGATCAAAATGATGGCACGATCCTACTGAAAAAGAAAAATTATACAGGTAGGGTTGGAATGATGGCACAATCCTACGCAAATCAGATTTGAGGAGTCACCGGAAAGACGAATGGAACTATGCAATTCAAATCTGAGGAGTCACTGAAAAGACACATGATGCTATGGAACTCAGATATGAGAAAGTAGTTCGGAAAAATCCACGGTCCTACACAAATTAAGTATGAAAAGTAGTCCGGAGAGATGCACGGTGCTACGCAAATAAGATATGCAAAAAAAGGTAAGTCACCGGAAGGATGGCAAGGTGCTACACAAATTAAATATGAAAAGTAGTCACCAGAAAGATGGCACGGTGCTACGCAAACCAGATATGAAAAAAATAGTCACTGGAAAGATCGCACGGTGCTACGTAAATCAAATATGAGAAAATAGTCACCGGAAAGATACACGGTGACCCAACTTTTGCTAACATAATTGTTGGCCAGACGGGCGGCATATATGAGTAATAGCCGCCCGCCGGCATATATGAGTAATAGCCGCCCGCCGACAGCGGAAGCTCTTTGATTTTCTACCAAGATCGTAGAGGCTCTGATACCACGTGAGAAATATTGAAAAAGAATATTATTAAATTGTTGTTGTGTCTACCAAGTAGGATATTATTTACTATTCATATTTCTATTTGTATTCCTATTTCTATTCTAAATAGAGTTGTATAAACCTATTCCTATTCTAATAGGATTGTATAAACCTATTCATGTTATAACACTGATATTGCTCTCCAATTATCATGGCCATAAGAAACCGGCCTTCTCCAAAAATACTATCATGGCCATAGAAAAATCAGTACCCGGAACAAAATTACTAAGGAATAAGACTAATTCATCCTCTGACCTTGACTTCCTGATTGGATATTATTACCTCACAAATATTTACTTTGACAAGGCGTTGGATCTTCATTGTTTAATGATTACCCAGAGACTGATTACTGCTAGATGAGAACTTACAATACCTTTTAAACTCTCCTTTATTTTGTAAGCCATCTTGATAGTGTTAGGGCTGTACAAGTATTGGTTCATATCATAAATACTCAAGCTTTGAAATGATATGGGATAAATCAAGCTAAAATCAAGAACTTTCTCTTTTCGATTAGAAATAGGAGAGCTTTTGAGGGGATTAGCTTTTTTTAAGTAGTTTATAAGCTAAAAGCTAAAAGTCATAAGTTGGTCCTACCAACTTTTGAATTTTAGATTACTTTTGTACCTTTTTGACCTAAAAGCAAGTGCTTAAAAGCATTTAGTCTCTCCCAAACACCTCCAAAATAAAAAAGAGCTAAAAGCCAAAAGCTACTTAAAATAAGCCAATCCAAACACCCTCTAAGAATGATTTTGTACATTTGAGGAATAACCTTTTGTCTTTGATTGCTTTTTTGATGCACCCTTGAGATTCCTACTTGTATAGATGATTAGGTGTCTTTCATAGATAATCATGTTTAATTGTAGATTCTCTACTTTTGGTATACCTCTAATATATGAGTGCCCACCATTAATAATATTATTTACCTTATTAAAAAAATTATTCTCAATTGCACCCGAAATCTGTAGTCTATATTTTGGGTTTTCCAACAAGAACAAAACAAGTGAACCGCAACAATTATGTAACGAGACTTGCTATACCTGCACAGGTTGATGTTGCCATCATTGAAGTTGGTCTCGGAGGAAAACTAGATTCTACGAATGTGGTAATGCATCTTATTGGGTATTCATGTTGCTCCTACATATAATATATGCAAGGTAGCATGGACGTTGGAGAAATCTTTTCTGCTCTTTGTTGGGAAATAATATGTTGAGCCTTGGCATTGATGAGCATGCAACTAATTGATAAAATAATTTTGCAGATCAAGGAACCTGTTGTTTGTGGTATTACTTCTCTAGGCATGGATCACATGGAGACTTTAGGTGTGGCCTTCTGTCCTCTATAGACTTGTTCGTTACTTTCTATATGATGTTAGAAATAAGAACAAGGAGAAGAGGTTGACAAAATGCGTGAATACTAATTTAATCCTTTTATGACACACTTTACTAGGTAGATAGCTATATTATGCTCGGCGAGTCACCAATATTCTATTAATTCGAGTATTAAATATGTAATAGTATTTACATTTAAGTGGTGTTGCTAACCCTAAAATGATATTAAATGTCTCTAATTTATAACAACTTAAATTTTTAGTTGAGACGGTTCATGTCTATTCTAAAAATGTCTAATAAAAGCATACACAAGCCAGAAGCATGGGTTCATAAGCACTCAGCAGCTTCAACTTAGATATGCTATTTAATGGGCTGAGTTGTGTGAACATCTCATCTAAAAGTTTAAGTTGTTAGAGATGACACACCTTTTTGGGACCTGATTCTTTTTCTTGGGATAAGCACGCGAAAATTCTTTTTAATAATGGCTTTGCTGGATGGCTACCAGAGCACCTTTTTGACATTACTTGTTTATCTGCCAACTAATATGCGTAGGAGATACGCTAGGCCAGATTGCTTCTCACAAGGCCGGAATTCTCAAGGTACTTTCTTTTATGCAATTTCGAAAGTGTGATATGTTTTTGTTTATAGTGGATTGTTTATGGAAAAATCCTGCCCATATCTTGAGCTGGCAGTTACATTATGAAGTAATTTCTGAATTGGCTTGTTTTTCCTGCTCGTGAAGCCTCAAATTCCTGCATTCAGCGTACCACAACTTTCTGAAGCAATGGAAGTTCTTCAAGAAAGGGCCAATGCATGGATGGTAATCCACTTTAACATTACCTCTTGGATAGCTGAGCTAGTGACTAATGTTTATTTACCTTTAAATTCATGTCTTAAGATCACCCCTTTTGGCGAAACTCAATCAAGTTTCTTACACATAGGCAGTTTTTATTGATGTAATATTTTCTTTACCGGTTTACCCATAATCCCATAATTAGAATGGGTCTAAAATATTTCCATGAACAGAAGAATCATGATTTGAAAAGTGACTATATCATTTGTATCCTATGGAAAGCAAGTTTCACTAATCTTTGAGTGTTTCTGTATCGCCAAAATGTCATTTCCTTGCATGTATATATGGCTCTACATGGACTCACATATTATAACTAGATGCAGAAAACAGTCATATAATCTCAGGAAAGATGTAGGTTATCTATTAACAAATTGAACCATTCATCATGTAACTATGTTGTATGTAACTGTACAATGAGACAAAGAATAGCGAACTGAGTTAAACTCAGGTTAATCTTTCCCTCAAGCTATTGGGTTTAAATAGTGAGTGTACAAGTGTTAGAGAGAGTATTCTGAATTCCCAATTACTAGAAAGAATTCCAATCTAATTAATTCTGACTAATTTACAATATTCTTAACACTGGCTACTATCCTCTCTTTCGGTAATGATATACCAATTCGATCCGAGCTCTTGGAATTGGAACAAATTTGACAGCAGATCGCGAAATCTTGGTGATCTTCTCTATCTTATGAATGGCGAAATCTGCTTTAAAATCGTTCGCCCGTAACCCAACAGATAAAGTACATTACATAGTCCAGGGATTGACGACTTACCCATTCAGTGCCAAGGCACTGAACGTTCCCAAAATAGGATCTACAATGTAGGTATCTACACAGAGATTTCTAAAATACTATCTCTGTGTCCATGCAGATTCCGCTGGAAGTTGTCGCACCTCTAACCTTGGAAAAGTTAAATGGAACAAGGCTAAGCTTGTCTGGTGATCACCAGCTCAGTAATGCTGCCCTTGCTGTATCCCTTTGTAAAAGCTGGCTTAGAAGTACAGGGAACTGGGAAAGGCTGTTTGAAGATGTTGGTACTCTCTTTATTCTCTCCTCTGTATTACTCTGTGCATATGGGAATCACATTTTAACATATCAACCAATATTCATGATTTTTCCAGACAAGTATTAATATCAATAAAGCCTGTGATTTTTGAATTTTGATTATTTTGTGATGATAGAACTTAAACTTCGTTGCTCATTAATAATTATGAGTTTGTGGATCTATATTGCATTCAAGAAATTACAGGGAGGCAGCTCATAGGAAAATGCCTGTAGTCATTCCTCTCCTTCAAAATTGAGAGAACCACAAAGCATATTGTGCTGACTATCTTAATAGTTGGTATTTGATTGGCCGACATTGGTTGAGGGAATGAATGCTTGTTTCCTTATATGGTCTTGGGCAATCATGACTTCATGAGTTAGCTTTTGTTATTGAGTTAAGCCCAAGGTCCATTATTTTAATATTGTATAAGAGGTTGAAGAGTTATTCAGGTAAAATAACGAGATTAGTTGTTGTCTCCTTATATGGTCTTGGACAATCCCTCATCTCATGAGCTAGTTTGTAGGGTTGAGTTGGGCTCAAGGTCCATCTTCTTATCAGTGAGGTTAGTCAATAGAATAAGCTCTATGGCTAGTGGATTGGTTAGATGAGAGCTATGTTGCTCGGACTCTTCAAAAATGTCATCGGGTGCGTGTTGGATCCTTCAAAAGTAGTGCAATTTTGGAGGATCCGACACGGGTGCGGCAACATTTTTGGAGAGTAGGAGCAACATAGGATGAGAGTTGGCACATGACGTACTCAGCTTTTCCTTTGAATTTCTTCAAAAAGGTTATATCCATGTCTCGTATCGGCGAATTTTACTGGTCACTATAGAAGCAATTATATCTGCGGGAGGCTCCCGTGACCCGTCAAGAATAATTAAAAATAATGTGTATGATAATCTTAATGGTTATGTTCTATTTATTAGAATCTCAAGAATTAGGAATTGTCCGTGACTCATGTAGCTTGAAAATCCGATATACTAAGTCATTTAACTACCAAAATTGGACAAGAGTTTTTCTTTCTTCTTTTATCTTTTCTGCATGCAATTGTTGAGACTCCAAAGTGAGGTTTTGGCTTGATAGCATGCGGCTGCAAATATTTACCCAAGTTGTATTTAGTGTGACTCACCAGCCAAATCATTTTTTATTTTTTTAAATCAAAATTGGGCATAAAGACCGGCCAAATCATTAAATCCCACTTTGCCAGTTTTTAGTGGATGTGGGAATTCCAATGACTTGCATCTTTCAAACTAGACTTCAATTTAAATAGTTTTCAGTTTTTAGTGGAAGTATTTCCAACTGCAATACTTCTGCATGGTTGCAGATTTGCTGGTTTCTCATAGCACTTAAAATAAAAAATTATGGTGAGGACAAGACAGGGTATGTAGAGTGCAAATTCAATGATGCGAGGCATGACGTAGGCATGGAAGTGAGACTCGACACACGAAATATCCCCAGGAGTGACAGATTCAAGTACCTTGGGTCTATAATTCATGGGAGTGGGGACATCGACGATGATATCACACATCGTATTGGTGCAGCGTGTTGGCCAGTCAAAAACTCCCATGTCCAGAGGATGCATGTTGCCGAGATGAGGATGCTGAGGTGGATGTGTGGTCATACTAGGAGCGATAAGATTAGAAATAAGGATATTCGGAATAAGGTAGGAGTGGGGTGGATGTGTTGTCATACTAGGAGTGATAAGATTAGAAATGAGAATATTTGGAATAAGGTGGGAGTGAACTCTGTGGTGGACAAGATGAGGAAGCGAGACTGAGCTGGTTTGGACATGTGAAGAGGAGTTGCGCTCTAGTGAGGAGGTACGAGAGGTTGGTTATAGAGGGTACGAGGAAAGGAAGAGGTAGGGCCAAGAAGTATTGGGGAGAGGTGATAAGACAAGATATGACCCAACTTCAAATACCGAAGACATGACCTTAGATAGGAGGGTGTGGATGTTGCGTATTAGGTTAGAAGGTTAGAAAGTAGTGTAGTATTGTCTTGCTTGTGGTGGTTGGTGTTTGTTATTGTACTAGAGGTATTATTGTAGTTTTGTTTTTGGTATTTCTCGATGTTTATTATTGTTCATAATGATCTATCCTAGTACATTGTTTAGTGTTTTTCGACTATTGCACTATTTTATTGTTGTTTTGCTTCTTTCCAGTAGACTTTGCACTACTTACGTGTTACTTGCTATATTTTCTTCACTGTCCCCTTCTTTGTACCTGGATTTGCTGCCGAGGGTCTTTCAGAAACTGCCTCTCTACCTCCACGAGGTAGTGGTAAGGTCTGCATATATTTCATCCTCCCTAGATCCCACTTGTGGGATTTCACTGGGTATGTTGTTGGTGGTGGTGGTGAGGACAACCTATAGTTTAAAGGCTATTAAATTTTCCTAGAAATATGGATGTTCCTTCATATTATGCACCGATCAGAAGATAATTGTATGTTTGCACCTCCACCTTCTTGGTCTCTTGTAATTTTCCTGAAACATCATGATGATACGTGTTCTCTTTTCTCATCTAAGCTGGCCCTCTTTCTTTAACAGTGTTACTGTAGCTCATCTTGCCATATAATGGAGGGGTATTTTATTAGTCAAAGTGGCTTAAGAAGAGAGATATACACTTCTTTTACTCTTATGTTATCTGGCTCTATTATGACACTGCTTGACTTTTTCTTGGCATCAAAACAGGCATATGAGGAAAACAGTCTACCAGAGCAATTCCTGAGGGGTCTCTCAGCTGCACGTCTTTCTGGCAGGGCTCAGATTGTTGTTGACCCTCTGATCAATGCATCTAGAGGAAATAAAAGGTTATCAGGAGGTCTGACCTTCTACCTCGATGGAGCTCACAGTCCTGAGAGCATGGATGCTTGCGCAAGATGGTTTTCTGCTGCTGCGGTTGAACGAAAAGACCTGTCACTTTCATCAGTTACCTCAGAAGTTGAAACGATGGACAGAGCTTGGACAAACGGTAACATCAAACATTGTCATAACCAGGAGTCGGAGGAAATATTGAAGCGGGTAAAAGAAACTTCATGACACATGATATTTAGTTCTTCTGCATATCATAAAATCTTATGCTATTGTGCTTCTCTTTCCTCTAGTTCCTATCTTTGTTGAGTCGCGTGCTTTCTGAATAACATGGTCTCTGTACTGCAGATTTTGTTATTCAACTGCATGGATGCAAGAGATCCTCAAATTCTTCTTCCTAAGCTTGTCGATACCTGTGCATCATCAGGTAGTGAACAAAGATAATCATGCAGCAATTTGTTGTTGTCATCAATGTTTGCCTCTGCAGACTGGGAATTGCATTCCATGTGGGTTCTTTGAGACTAGAAGAGATGGCACAATATATGCTCCTTTTATGTTCCATTATTCAGTATACTATGAACCACATGTTTGCTTGTTTGTGTAGAAATCTACTTTGTTCCTCGCACAGCATCATAGCTGATATACAATTGTGTTCTTTCTACTAGGAATAACATACTACAGCTTTGCTCATCATCTGGTGTGCTTGAAGGAAAAAATGTGGCTCAGAAATGAGAAGCAGTTAGGGTGAACTGAGGATTTTGTATGGGATAATGATATGACGATTTTTATGATTGATTTGATGCACAAAGTTAATTACTTCCACAAATCTAAGTTCACGTTGAAATTTTTTGGTAAAAAGTTCACCCTGCAATTTATAAGTAGTTCTATTTTCAAAGCTTAATATGTGCAGGTTGACTGCTCTTGCATACATTTTGTCTCCGTTGGTACTTATGACAATGAGATCAGAGTTTTGTTAATCTAACCCAACTTACGATGTGAGGAATCAGATAACATCAGATTGGAGGCTAATATTATGCTTTCGAAGAAATTTGAAGTATTTCTTATTCGACTCTCTTGATTTTTACCAACATAAGGTGGATTCATGTAGAGTCCAAATAGAATGCGCCTGGACACCTTGTTCGTCTAGTTCAAGGAAGATCACAGAAAGTTCTTTGATGTCTCGTCTAAATCTCTTTCTCTTGTTAAATGATGAGGAGATTCCATTGAGAGTAATAAGTTGGCAATATGAATGTTTCCTTCTGCAGGTATTTACTTCTCAAAAGCTATTTTTGTGCCAAGCATTTCGGCATATACCAAGGTTACTTCTGCTACCTCTACTATACCCTCATACACTCCTGGAAAGGATTTGTCATGGCAGTTTAACCTTCAGAGAATATGGGAGAGAATCATTCATGGCAAAGGTAATCTCTTCCTTGTTCCTTGGTAACTGGCTTGTCTTTATTTTCTCTTGCATGATTTGTGTCAGTTGAGCAATCTTAGGTGGACTGCTTTTCTCCGGAGCAAGGTTGTCCTCTGTCTTAAATAGCTAATTAGAGCAGACTGCATCTAAAACCTACCCTTAAAAAGGAACGCTCCGCTTAAGGTTTATATACAGACTTTGGATGGAACATGTTCTGTTAATTCTTGTTACTTCAATCTTTTGGCTGTCTTCATTCAAACAGGTTTAGTCTACAGTAGCTGTTCAAAAATATTTGCCCAAGCAGTGTATATCAGCTTCACTTGAAATTTGAAAACAAGACATGTACGTTAGGAAGTGATCAACTGTTTCAATTTGACACCATGCATTGTTTCTTGGTTAAGGATCCTACTGAAATGGTTGCTTATATGCTAAAAGCTTTGGAGCGCTAATCCATCTAGAAACATCATGTATCTTCCTCTCTAATGCAGATGTTCTTGATCAGAATCTCAAGATAAATGCCTCGGCAGGCTTGCCACCCCGTGAATTCCTTTATGAAGAAACGTCTCATTGCGGTCCAGAAGATAGATACTATGCTTCTAGTGCGGTATTTCCTTCATTACCATTGACAATAAATTGGTTAAGGGATTGTGTTAGAGAAAACCCTTCCCTTCGACTTCAGGTACATAACACTGCTGGGAATAGCACATCCATTACAACTGTTTATAGTATGACGTACATGATAAACCTGCTTGCATTGGTTTCTTGCTTTTAATGAAGATGATATAACATCACAAATGCACACTTCTAGGCTGGAATAATCAAGGTTGTGACAACCACCATGATAGCTAAAGCATTATCTACTTCTTGTTCCAGGTTCTTGTCACCGGTTCTTTGCATCTCGTTGGTGATGTATTGAAGCTACTAAGGAGGTAATGTTAAATTTCCTTCCCCAGGTGGTTGGGGGTAGTTGATGGAGAGCGTGATATCCTCGGAACATTTTTGAGAGTTTCTCATGCAACACAACCCAAGATTCTTTCCCTTGAACTAGAATTTTGTGTCATTGTTATTGTTATCGTTTTTGTTTCAATTTTCATTAATTTACGGAGACAACGTTTCATCTTGAAATTCGAAGTGGATGGCATTGATGAAGTTGCTCAATCTGGTTCAATAATTTCACAGCTTATAGAGCTTTGTTATTCCATTGAAATCCTTCCAAGGTTTATTTCAGATTTGATCAATCATTTTTTCCATGAAGCTGCTATTTTCTGGCTATACACAGTATTTTTTTGAGTATAAGATGACTTTGCTATAGCAAGTCTGATTGAGAACAATACAATTGTTAGTAGTACTTCTTTTCATAAGAGCGGTGTCTGGACCAACTTATGTGTACCTCGATTATTCTACAGATATTTGCTACCTCTCAACAACACTTGTACACAATATCTATACCCGCTAAGGTTCGGCCAGATTGGAAGAAATTAGCTAGAGCTTTGAGTCTCCATAAAATCAAATTTATGCATCGTATTAGTGAAGTCATAAAACTATTTTGTCTCAATAAAGTCACTTGACTGTGTAAAAAACTTTGAAAATTATCATTGCATGAATATAGCGCTTGAAAAGATTATATTGTATTATTTTGACGAATATAGTGTTCGAATAGATTGTACTCTCCTTGTCCAATAATAGTTGTTCATTATTGACTTGACACACCCCTTAAGAAACAATAAATAATAGGGGTAATATTACTATATTATCCTTTGACTTTATTAAATTTAATGCTTTGAAAAATGAATGTGTTAGATGATAAATAGTAGGGAAAATTGTATAAAATAACAAATTATTAATTCAAATTAAATGTTATATCCACAGTTTCATTTAATGGTAATATGTAGCAAACACTTGTTATTCACATCTCTCCCCAGAGAATCTCGCTCGCCACTCTCACTTTATACAAACACAAATGTATAAATTGCATTTGTGTTTGTATAAAGCGAGAGAAAACTGTATATGCAAATGCAAATACATATATTTTCGTTTTATACACTTATAATTATACAAATACAGATTTTTTCCTACCAGTTCTCTTTTGTCTTTCTCTCTTTCTTGCTTTATACAAACACGAATTATACAAATTACAATGTATAATTTGTGTTGTATAAATCGAGAGAGAGAGATTTGATATACAAATGTTTTATTTCGATTCAATTGTATACAAATTCATTGACACATATACATAGTAGTTACATATATACAATTATCTAATCGATATACATATACAATCACAGCGCTTTTATACAAACGAATGTCTGCCTGCGATTTATACAAATCTGATGCTCCATAGCAAACATGTTTGCTATGGAGCGCAATTATACAAACTATAAGTATAACATACAAATTTGATTTTTATGTTTGCTAAACCTAAAATTTACTCTAAATAGTATTTAATATCAAGGATAAAATAGACACAAAAGGTAAATTATCTCTTGATTTTCTAAATTGGACAAACATCATTGAACAATATCATTTTTTATCGTTACATAATGTCACATTAACAATTTAAAGGATAAACTTACTACAAAAGTAATGTATGACATAAAAATATTATAGAAACGATAATAGTCAACAACTGTCCAAACAAGATGTAACAAATGCAACATTAACATATTCAGTATAGTTTCCTTGAAGTCAAGATGGAGAATAGAGAGGGTTTTTTTTACGGAACACAGTATGAAGTAAAAGAGAATTTTTCTAAGCAAAATTGCGAGAAAATGGATTCTTGAAATAGAAAAGGTTCTGTTCAGTCACAGTTAAACGTCTCAACTAAGAATGAGCTCACTTCTCTGCCACCAGCGGCTTCTCTCTTCCTGCAAAGATCTCACCTTTCTTCTCCAAATTCATGCTCGTATAATCACCTCAGGCTTTAGTTTCAACATTTCCACCACAACCCATCTCATAAATTTATACTCTTCCTTCAAAAAATGCGATTTTTCTCGCACCCTTTTCGATTCTACAACAAACCCACCTGTAATTTTGTGGAATTCAATGATCAGAGCATATATCAGAACAAATCAGCATAAAGAAGCTCTGAAAATGTACAGTTCAATGTTGGAAGAAAAGGGTATTCAGCCGGATAAGTATACATTCACTTTTGTGCTGAAAGCTTGTACTGGAATATCTGATTTTGAAAAGGGTATCAAGATTCATGAAGAGATAGTGAATAGGAATCTTGAAAATGATGTCTTTATTGGGACTGGGATTATTGATATGTATAGTAAAATGGGTGATTTGGATTGTGCAAGGAAGGTGTTTGATAAAATGCCTGACAAGGATGTTGTAGTTTGGAATGCAATGATTTCTGGGGTTGCACAGAGTGAAGAGCCGGTTAAGGCTGTTGATCTTTTCAAGCAGATGCAATTTGTTTGTCGAACTAATCCTAGTTCGGTGACGTTATTGAATTTGCTTCCTGCAGTTTGTAAATTAATGGATATGAGGGTGTGTAGATGTATACATGGTTATGTGTATAGGAGAGTGTTTCCAGTTTCGGTTTATAATGCGTTGATCGATACGTACTCCAAATGTAATTATTCTAATGTTGCTCGTCGAGTTTTTGATGAGTTGAGGGGGAAAGATGATGTTTCATGGGGTACAATGATGGCAGGTTATGCATATAATGGGAACTTTTATGAAGTTTTGGAATTGTTTGATTGTATGAAGAGGATGGGCTTGAAGATGAGCAAAGTAGCAGCTGTAAGTGCATTGCTTGGTGCTGGTGAAATGGGAGATTTAGGGAGAGGGATAGAAATTCATGAATGTTTAATTCAAGAAATGATTGATTCTGACGTTATGATTGCTACTTCTTTGATGACAATGTATGCAAAGTGTGGAGTGCTCGACAAGGCTAGAGATCTGTTTTGGGAAATCGGGGAAAGAGATTTGGTTGCTTGGTCCGCAGCAATAGCTGTTTTCTCACAATCAGGATATCCTCAAGAGGCGATCTCTCTGTTTCGAGATATGCAGAATGAGTATTCACAGCCAAATAATGTTACTCTGGTGAGCGTAATCCCAGCCTGTTCTGAGCTAAGGGAAGTGAGATTAGGAAAGAGTGTCCACTGTCATGCCATCAAAGCCAGTATGGATTCTGATATTTCAACGGGAACTGCCTTGGTTTCCATGTATGCTAAGTGTAACCTGTTTACTTCTGCACTTAATATTTTCAATAAGATGCCACTAACTGAGGTAGTGACATGGAATGCTCTGATTAATGGTTATGCCCAAATTGGTGACTACTATAATGCATTAGAAATGTTTTGCCAATTAAGGTTATCTGGATTATACCCAGACCCTGGGACAATGGTTGGTGTGCTTCCAGCTTGCGCCTCCCTTGGTGATGTACGCTTGGGGACGTGCCTTCATTGTCAAATTATCAGATACGGGTTTGAGTCAGACTGTCATGTGAAAAATGCTCTAATTGACTTGTATGCCAAATGTGGAAATTTATCTTTGGCTGAGTTCATGTTCAACAAAACTGAGTTCTCTAAGGATGAGGTGTCCTGGAACACAATGATTGCAGGATACATGCATAATGGACTTGCAAAGGAAGCCCTTTCCGCATTCCATTCCATGAAATTTGAACCATTTCAGCCCAATGTGGTCACACTTGTGAGCATCCTGCCTGCAGTGTCACAATTGACATACTTGAGAGAGGGCATGACTATACATGCCTACATAATCAAGAGTGGCTTTCAGTCCCATAAGCTTGTAGGAAATAGTCTTATTGATATGTATGCCAAATGTGGTCAACTTGACCTATCCGAGCGTATATTTGAGGAGATGAAGAACACTGACAGTGTTTCTTGGAATGCTTTACTTACAGCATATTCAATGCATGGGGAAGGTGATCGTGCTCTTTCTGTTTTCTCTCTAATGGAAGAGAGAGACATCATAGTTGATTCTATATCCTTCCTTAGTGTCTTGTCTGCCTGCAGACATGCAGGCTTGGTTGAAGAAGGAAGGAAAATATTCCACTGCATGGGTGACAAATATCACATCGAACCAGACGTGGAACACTATGCCTGCCTGGTAGACTTGTTAGGACGTGCTGGCTTGTTTAATGAAATTATGGATCTACTTAAGACAATGCCTATGGAACCAGATGGTGGAGTTTGGGGGGCCTTGTTGGATGCATCTAGAATGCATTCTAATATCGAGATAGCAGAGGTTGCTTTGAAGCATCTTGTCAAAATTGAGCAAGGAAATCCAGCTCATTATGTGGTATTATCAAGTTTATATTCTCAATCTGGTAGGTGGAGCGATGCAGTTCATACTAGAGTAAAGATGAATGGCATTGGATTGAGAAAGACTCCAGGCTATAGTTGGGTTGAGGTGAAGTAGGGAACATGAATTTTGTGTAGGTGCAATAGATATAGCCATTGACGTTACTCTTTGTTGACTGGGCTGTGGGTGACGATCCAACTGGTAAAAAATCTCCATGATCTTGCAGGGTACTTGCATCTTCAATATCTGCAAAATATGGCCAGCTTCAAGCTCCACCTATAAATTCTAGGATCTACAGTTGGGGGGAAACAGGACATGCTTCATAAAAATTACTTCTTCCGTCCCATTTTATAAAATGTGAGATTGTCTGACTAGGCATGAAGTTTAAGAAAACAATAAAGACTTCTGAAACTTGTAGTCTAAAACAAGCCACAACTATTTGTGTTGCTTTAACCTTTCAGTCATCTCACCATGGGTAAGATGGAAGTTTAAAATCAATTTGTTTCTAAATATAGAAGGTTTAGAAACAAAAATACACCTTGGTTCCATAGCCTACAAGTTGGAGCTGCCTAATACACCCTGTTTTCCACATTTCTTTGCTCAAGAAGTGCATAGGAATGCCGGACCAACAAGTTAACCCCACTGCAATCACATAATGATGGTCAGCAGGAAGAAGCTATGGACCTCGCTCGCGGACAAGGTTCTTACAAAAATAAATAAATTATAATTTCAATCCAAATATAGTTGCTACACCATGGAATCAATCAAATTGACCGAGTAGATAAATTAGAAATACAGAAAACAACAATTGAATTAGAGAATACAATTACATTAGAAGATTTCAATTAAACATATCAAACAAGCTCAAATGAGGCTTTCATTAATTTTTCGCTAGACAAAATATAAAAACACACACTAATATATATAGAGAACAAGGGAATATCTATTTTTGTGCATGACAATCTCACTTTAATTACGAAAACCTACACATATTAACATAGTAATAATAAATCCTATTACTTAACCTTCTCAAAAAAATAATAATTAATCTTTAAATTTTGTAAGTTTTTTTTTAATTTTTTTAAATAAAATAAAATTACCCATTCTGTCCCAATTTATACGACACGAGATATATAAAAAAAATTATAATAAAAAATAGATTTATTTGAATCTCAAAATCCAAAATGTATTAGGACGGAAAGGCGGGAGTAAATTATTTTGGCAGAACGCATAAGCGGCCCCTTGAACTTGTACGTCTTTTCTGTATAGACACCTTAACAAGGATGACTTCCTATTGAACACTTGAACCACTCAAAAAGTGTGACTATCAGACACACCTGGCTGACTTGACACTTATCGTGTGAGGCACTCCTTTTGAGCGCGTGAAGTGAGAAATAAAAGCTGATGTGTGTTTGATAGGCACACTTTAACGGTAATATTTTCCCCTCCCTATTATTTATCCAACCCTAGATTCTTCCCCTTTTTTTATTTCTCATCTCCCTCTCTTTCTTCTCCATATCTCACCATTGCTATTGCTACTGTGGAGGATCAAAAAATTTTCTTCATTCGTCTTCTTCACAGCGAAGAAAATGTCCAATTTGTCGATTTCAACTTCTTCAGATCCAAATGTGTTCTGTCGATGTGGAGTCAATGCTGAATTGAAAACCTCATGGACACAACTTAATACAAGACGTCGATTTTTTTGCTGCAAAAACACAAAGGTAAGCTTTTTTTTCATTTTTTTTATCCAAATCTGGTTAAACAAATCGCTAATTATAGTTTAATTATTTTGATAATTTGTGTAGAGAAGAGGTAGATGTGATTATTTTCGATGGTACGATGATGAAATACTTCCTCAAAAAAGAAGGATCATATGGGGTCTATTGAAAAAAATCAAATCCTATGAACAAGAGAGGAAGCGGGCAAGAAAAATCAGAATCGTATGCGTTATTGCACTCGTGATTTTCGCTATATGGAAATATTTATGTTAGTAGTCTTAGGAGTGATTGTATTAGTAGTCTTGTATTTCTGTTGTACTGATTATGGATTAAGGAATGGAGATAAGTTGTTCATTAATCTATCATATTTTTCTTGTTTATTCACCTCTATTGTATTGCCTTATTTCTATTCCTCTTATTCACCTCCAAATAAAAATAACCATTTACCAGCATTATAATACTAAGTGAACAACACAACAACATTAAGCTCCAAACAAGCATGAATCATCCACGAAAAATTATTGGCTTTTCCATGTAAGAAAATCCACATTTAAACCACTAGTTATAGTCAGAGGCGGATCTAGGATTTGGAGGTCGTGGGTGCCACATCGTTCAAGTAAGATAAAAGGATCGGTTGCTTTAATTTGGGTTACAATTTGGGTTACTAATCTTTTTTTATTCTTATAAACAATTAATCGATTATGCATGTTAGTAATATTTTCTTTTAGATATTCTGAGATTAGAGATAACTAAACAATTCAATTTTTATTTTCTTTTTGAAATTAGATGTCTTATTCGCTGAAACTTTGAGAAAAAAAAAGTTTTTTCACATTAAATTAAAGATTGAGCTTGGATAAACCATCTAAGAGTATTAACTTAATATATTCATATTCCATTGACTTTATGTGTTGTTGGAGATATATAGTAGGGAAATAATAAAAATTATAGTTTCAGCCTAGTCATCTTACTTAGCAAGAACGTCGGTGAAGATCGAAAGAACCTTTAAATTTAAAAAAACTTTAATAATATTCATCATTTTTAAAACTTATATTTTTTAAAAACTACTATTTAAATATATTCTTAATAAAATTTATTTGACGTTCATAATTCATTACTCATTAATTGATAAAGAATAAACACGTAACACTCATATCAATAGGTTAATAATTAGTGAAAAAAAAAAACTAAAATTAATTGTGAAAAGGAGTCAATTTGAATTAATAAAGAATAGTAAATAAATAAGAATGAATGGAGAAAAAAAATTAAAACCCTTTACACATTAATGAAAAAGACAAAAAATAAAAGAAAAAGAAAAAAAAGGAGCAAGCAGCGGGATTCGAACCCGCATTGGTGGTGTGGCAGTCTGTCTCCTTTGCCAATTGAACTGTTCAGCATTTCAATTACTGGGTGACAAAGTTAAATATATATTGAATTATTATACATATATACATATATATACAACATTTTTTTCAAAATTACTGGCTGTCGTGGCACCCCCACCTGTCCACGTAGATCCGCCCCTGGTTATAGTGTACATCAAAAACACCCCAAAACATATTAAAACAATCTTAGTAATTTTTTCTGCTTGCATTACATAATCAAAATAAAACAATTCCTAAGTGTACATCAAAAACACCCAAAAACATATGAAAGCAGTCACACTAGTTTTTAATTTATGCTTGCAGTGAACATTCAAAATAAAACAACCCCTAAGCATTCTCATGTAGATCAAATTTCTCTTGATCTTGTTGCACTAGACGTTGTAGATTCATCTCTTTTGGACTTACTCATGTGTTGTAATTGTGGAGTGGTGACAACATCTCGACCCTTCCATTTCAGTCCACGAGGCTTATAACCGATATCAATGTTTGTTGGAGTTGCACACTTGAAAACATCTGGAGTAACAACTATTTCACCTGATGTACCAGGTTGTATACAAGGAACTAAAATAAGTATTATCAAAGTAGATTATAAATAATTGAAGTTGGTTATACGCTTACATTTAATGTTTGTCTGCCACTTATATCATCATTGTAGATGCCAAATCCCACAGTCTTAGGCCTTTTGTTTCCTCCTGTTGATGTTGATGCTCCTTCTCTTCCCCTACCTCTTTCTGCTTGTTGACCTCTTTGTAACAGTTGAAGTATCATCACCTCCTCTCCTCATGCCTTTTTTCCTGCCTCTTCCCCTGCCTTTTCCAGCTTGTTGAACTCTTCTAACAATTGAAGTATCATCACAGATAGAAGTTGATTGTTGGCCTGAGCTGACATGTTGAGATGGTCTCTAGGTTGGTGGCTGGCTAGAACCTACAGGTAGGCCTGAGCTTAGTGGTTGGCTAAAGCTTGTTGGTTGCCTTGAGCTTGGTGGCTGGCTAGAACCTATTGGTTGACTTGAGCTTGGTGGATGGCTTGAGCTTGGTGGCTGGCTAGAACATGTAGATTGCCTTGAGCTTTGAGGCTGACTTGAGCTAGCAGGTTGCCTTGAGTTTTGAGGCTGACTTGAGCTAGCAGGTTGGGTTGACCTTCCAGGTTGGGTTGAGCTTCCAGGCTGACCCATTTCAGAAGATTTAATAGTCTAAATAAGAAAAATTGTATTGCATTTTATCTATTTAATTGAAGTAATCAAAGAAGGCATGTATTACCACATATTTGCAGGCTTTAATATTGTGGCCTTTAGATGACACTTGAAGCAAGTCATTTTTACACCTTTCCTGGACAACTTTTCATACTTCTTTCTTGGCTCATCCTTTGACTTTCTTCTGCATTTTGGTGGTCTGCTAGGCATTTGTTTTGGTTCAGGAGGCTCAATCACTATATCACTAGTGTGAGGCACATTTTCATGTTAGGTATTGGCTGGATAAAGTAATTATAAGCCTTCATGAAAGTATAGTTTCTATACCAATGTACAACATGATATTCAGGGTTTTGGCCTGCATGCTGATATGCCAAAACAACATGTTGATCACATGGTATGCCTCTCAACTGTCAGGTTCTACAAGTACCTGTTTTCTTTCTGATATCAATAATATGCCTAGAATGGCCATCTAAAATTTCATATCCAAATTGACCGTTGAACCTAACTTGACAACCTCTAGCATAATCTTTGTTTTCTTCAAGTACTAAACTTGCCATAGGAGAAATGTATGATATCCAAGTGTTAACAAATTTTCTCATCTCAACATTTCTATCCATTATCTTATGCCTAATCTCCTCTAACATGGTAATAATTGATTTATGTCTAGCAGCTAATATCCAAGAATTAAATGTCTCACACATATTATTTTCAACAATATCACACTTAGCATGCTCCTTAAAATATGCTTTACACCATGTCTTTTTTTCATAATGTAACAATTCCCCACAGATGTTCTTATCAAGTTTATTAAGTTTATCCATTTCATCTTGAAATTTGACTTCAAAACTTGATTTTGCACATCTCCAGAATTATTTTCTTCTTTCTTCTTTCTTCTTTCTTCTCCTCTCCAGGTCATTTGCCAATAGGACCGGATGTGTCTAGCACACATCCTCTGCTCACAATCTAGCAGCAACTCCATTATGATTGCTACAAGACCCTACATATAATAATAATTGAAATTTATGACTAGTAATAATTAAATAAGTAGGCAATGAGATCAAAATTAAAGAATTAACATTAAACTAACCTTTTACATATCAGACATCACAGTCAATCCATGTCCAGTGCCTAAGTTTAGATCTTGTATCAAGTAGTTGATGAAGAAACTCCAATTGTGCTTTGTTTCTTGATCAACAACTGCTTAAGCAATTGGAAACATTTGTTGATTTCCATTCCTACCAATTGCAACTAATAATTCACCCTTGCAAGCACCCTTCAGAAAGCATCCATCAAAACCAATGATTTTTCTACATCCTTCCAACCAACCTCTCTTTAATGCATCAAAACAAACATAAAAGTAAACAAACATATTCTTTCCTGGAGTAGATTCCCTGTCTGTCCTCACCCAACATGAACTACCAGGATTAGTCTATTTTATCATGTCTGCATAATCACACAACCTTGCAAACTCCATCTTCCAATCACCCATAAACTCCTTGAGAATCATCAATTTTGCCCTATAACAAAGAGTTCTTCCAACATACAATCTTGTCTTCTTTCTCACCAACTGTTCAATTTCCCACAACTTTATATAAGGTTGAGTAATTATTTTGTCCCTAAACTTATTTGCAATAAAGTTAGATGTACACAACTTGTTCTTAGTTGAGGTAGGGCACTGATGAACAAAATAGTAATTCTTAACAATAAAGTCACCAGAGTCTTTGTCTAGACTAGCATATAACAACCATTTGAATTTCTTATTCTGACATTTAACTCTGACTCTATGTTTTTCATCAGGCCTCAATTTTAATTTGACATTATATTCAACAGCATACTCTGCCACAACCTTTCTAAATTCTTTGGCATTTCCAAATATCATACCAAGCTCAAATATAGCAACTACACAATCATGATCAAATCTTACCTTTTTACTTTTTCTTCTAGCTGGTAAATCAACACCTTCCACAACTTCAGGATCTAATTCACCCCTACTATCATCACTATCCAATTATGAACTATCAATATATTGTTCATCTCCCCCCCCCCACCCCAATCTTCCTACATACCTAGCAGCGTTGTTCCTTCCAATGTCTTCAAATCCTCTATCAACACTAGCTACTCCAAGAGTTATTTCCTCTGTAAGAAGAGGTTTTTTCCTTTGCAATTTGGTTCTCCTTTTATCTCTAAGAATTCTTAACTCTTCATCTCAATCTCTGAGTCATCATCTGGAATAGCAAACTCTTGTGAATCATCACTGATATCCCAATCTATTTTAACACCTTCAAGATCTGATGCATCATCTATACCAACTTCAACATTAATATTCTCAGATTGGGAAGCTCCTTGTTGTAACCCTTCACCCACACTAATATCATGTAAGCTTTCTACTTCCCCCACACTAATATCATGTGTGTTTTCTACCCCATCCTCATTAACACTTTCACCAACTGTTGGCCCACAAAGATAACCTGTAGGGACCCCATCTTGAACAACCTCTACCTCATCCACAACATGTTGAACATACAAGTCCAAAAAGTCACCATCACCTAGGTCTTTTATAAGATTTAGTAAGTTGAAATCGTTATCCACTAAGACAAAGTTATTGATTTTAGGGTCTTTAAAATAAAACTCACCCACAGCAACATACCCCAGATCTCTAGTATAAAAAAGCAATTCCATTAATGAAAAGTGGTCTTTATCGATACCTACAAATTCCACTTCTCTTTCCTCTATGTAAGTGGAACCTCCACCAGATGTGCCTTCGACAAATTTATCACCATGGTGAAAGCGAGTTACTATAATAATATCCATAAGATTCCCTGGAAAAAAAATCAAATATACCGAACAATTACTGACAAGGAAATCCTAAAAAATCCAAACTTTTTTTCACATATGTACAAAACATCATTACTGAGGTAATATACAAAATAGACACTATATTTAAAGGGGAAATTAACAACAATAGTCATAGAGATTTGAAAATAAACATACTTCACAAGATTGAGCACAAAATCTCCTAGCTTTCTCGAATCAGTCCTAAAACACTACAACAAAAGTTTTTTCTTGAATCAACCACGCCGTAGGAAGAAAATATGAAGATTATTAATCAACTTTCTTGAATCAACCACATATTGAGCGGGAATCAACGAAGTAATATCTAGGGTTTTTTAGAACACGTTTTGAGGATTTTGGGAAATGACTGAGGGATTGTGTGTTTTGTGATGTGTTTTTCCACGTAGGATATATGTAATGTCACGCGCTCCACCTTAAAAGAAATGCCTCACACAATAAGTACCAAGTCAACCAGGTGTGTCTGATAGGCACACTTTTTGAGTGGTTATAGAAGGCATCCTTGTTAAGGTGTCTGTACGGAAAAAAACGTGCAAGTTCAAGGGGCCAATTATTTTTGGTTCCTTAGTTCTTAACCACGTGGCTTTAACTTCCCAACCCAGCTTCGCGCCTCCAAAATTCTCCTTCACCATTTGCTGCCTCCTTTGGCGGTTCATAAAAAAAGAATTAAACTTTCTTTTTCTCTTTTATTACAATCAATGTTACAATCTCTCAAGTTAGGCCTATACAATTTCATCACTCCCAATAGGTGATATATACTATCAGTTTCTATTTTTTGTTTTTTTTTATTGTTCTTCATTATTTTTTTCTCTCGAATTTGTACCTTTTTCTCAGTATTGGAGTTATTTTAAGGAAACCCAAGTTTCAGGTTTTGGTTTCTGTGAATTTGACAATAATGGGGTCTAAGAAAAGACCCTTTTCAACCTCATCAGCTACTGGAAAGTCAAATGAACAAATTAGTGTTGCAGCTGAAAAGGGTGTTTCAAAGGTTGTTTCTTTTTGACCAATTTACGTATTTTTCAGCATTTTGAGGATGGTTCAGTAAGAAAGATTGAGTTTTTTTTTGTTTGTTTGAATTTTTAGTTGTTACATGTAGGAAAATGGTGGCAAGAGTAAGGAGATTCTTGTGGAGGATGTGGAAACAGTAGAGAAAATGACTGTTCCTCAGCTCAGAGTAAAACTTAGGTATATTTTAAAGTGCTAACTGTTTGGCATAATATGCTATTATGTTGTAAATGACTCATGTTTGCTTGACTTGTTGTTTTACCTCTGTATCCTATTATCTTGTTGTTGTGTCTGTTTGTTGCTATTGCCTCTTTTTCACTGATTGTTCAGTCAAGGGTCTTTCGGAAATAGCCTCTCTATCTTCTCAAAGGTAGGGGTAAGGTCTCCACTAGTGGGATTACATTGGGTTTGTTGTTGTTGTTGATTCATTTTTGTTTGCTATCAATGAGTTTTGAGCCGTGCGAAATTGGCCCTCTGGGATTTCTCGGTTATTAAAGTAAGCGTAGAGAATGGAGGAACAAAGATGGGTTTTGCATTGCATGATTGTGGTAGTGCAATTAGTTTCTTGGTTGCTGGAGGAACTTAAGTATATCTTATAGTGCTCAGTGTTTGGCATCATATGATATTATGTTATAAGTGATTCATATTTGTTTTCTATCATTGAGTTCTAAGCCATGTGTTATTGGCCTTCAGGAATTTATCGGTCAGCCCCAAAAAATTAAAAGATTGTAGAGAATGGAGGAAACAAAGATGGGGTTTTGCATTGCATGTTTGTGGTAATGCTATTAGTTGGTTGGTTTCTGTAGAAAGGAATCCAGATTCTTACTTGATTTAGAGGTTTCATCGAATAATTTTGTGTGATCCATTAAATTCCTGGATTAGTCTCTGAGAAAATGAGGAAAAAAGAATATTGGCTGGACTTTTTTGTTTCAAGCAAAGATAATTGGATGCATACCTTTTTTACAGGGAAGAGTATACGAAAAGATTTTTTCTATATTGCTTCTTGTAATAATTTTCCACGTTAGATATAAGGTTAATTATGTGTGAAAATGATTACCTGACAGCCACAACATGTACTACCTTTGTGCATTATATACTCTAGCTTTACATAAGTACTTGCCAGCTTGGTCTAAAATATTCTTCCTTAAGCAGTGAATACGTAAAATTATTGAACTCCATGAAAAACTATGCTGCCATGAAAAATTATGCTGCCTTAATAGAGCTAAAAGAGTCCTGAACCTGGTTTGGACTAAGCAAGTGGCTGGAAGCATTATAGTATCAGTGTTATCAAAAGCAAAAAGCACGAAAAAGCTCTAAGGTGTGTTGGGGCTTCAAGCGCATAGCGCAAACAAAGCATGTGCTTTAATGGAAAAAAGTGCAAAGGGAGAAAAAAATACAAATATATTTATTTAGTCCGAGACTAACAATTATAAGCTTGAACGACAAATATATGAACAAAGAAATTGATTTTTTTTTTTACGAATAAGTGAAATATCAATTGCTTAGTTTTGCCTCTTCAGAATAGGCTTATTGGCAAGGAAAAATATACCTTGAAACCTTGATGACGACACTGAAAGGCACATTAAGCGAGGCGAAGAGCTTAACACATTTTGCGCCTTGCTTCAGGGCTTAACTGTGCCTTTGACAACACTGTATAGCATACAACACTAAGTAATTCATCTGGAACACGAAGTAGTTGTTCTAGAACCTCTGTTCGGATCATGTTCCACTTCAGAAATGATTTGTGTGGATAGGAGAAGTCTGCAGAATGTAACACCTAGTAATTTACAGCAGCTTTCAATTTGATTCTGCGACATGACAGCAAGTTCTGTGTTTTCAGGAGTCTTGGGATTCCTTCCAGAGGTACTAAGAAAGAACTTGTTGCTTCTTTGAAGACTTTCCTCGACAGCAAACTTGATGGTACTCTTTTCTATCATTTTAATTGCAACCAAGCCCACAAAATAATGTCTTTATTAGAAAGTGATGAACAGTATTTATCTAGGTGATCATAGTATTATTCTGCAGACTTCTCCAAAATCCAAAATGCAACAGAAAGATACTTTTAACTGGTAACTTTCTGCTATAGATGCAGGCAATGGATCTGTGGCACAGGAGGATAAAGTATCATCTGAGGAGAGTCTAGTAGTAGCAGATAACCCATCAAAAAAGAAGTCTAGAAAAGTGCCAAGTAAAAATCGCGACCAAAGCGACGTTGCATCCGAGGTCCCTACTACTCGGCAGACGAAAAAACGAGTTGCAAAAGGCCAGACCAAGGATACCAGTTTTGACATTATTGTTAAACAAGCTGAAATTACCCAAGAAATGTCCATTGAATCTAATGATATCAAAGGTAATTTGGTATTTTTCATTTTGTCCAGTTATTTCGCTCTTGACTTAATGTACATCTTGGCTTTGCTGTGACAGCAAATTAAATGATGAATAACTTTACAGGCAAGAAAAATGTAAGAGCAAAGAGAAAGGTTTCATCGGCGACTGCTTCGGCACACATAGGAGTTTCTGAGGCTGTTGATCTTTCTGTAAATCAAGATGAACCTTGGACTATTTTCGCTCACAAGAAGCCCAAAGATGGGTGGATTGTATACAATCCTAAAACAATGAGGCCACCTCCTCTTTCTAAGGATACTAAACATGTTAAGTTATTGTCTTGGAATGTCAACGGTCTGAGGGCTCTATTGAAGTTAAAGAATCTTTGCATACAACAGCTTGCTGATAGAGAAGATTTTGATGTAATCTGCCTACAGGAGACTAAACTACAGGCAAACTCTCATTTTATCTCTTTTCTGTTAGTAGGGATCAACTTGATATTTTAATAGATATTTTATGCATAATTACACATAGTAGCTCAGTCAGGGAAGGGGAACCCCCTTCGCCAGAAAATTCTATTGTATAGATAAGGCTAAAATTATCTTCTATGTATATATAGTAGATGTTGAATCCTCCTTGCTTCTTCATGTGTTTACTTTATATTTTGAATACCCATTTAAAAATCATGGCTCCACCGCTGGTTACCCACAATGCAAAATTTTATGCATGTAAGTTGTACCCTATCTTTCTCGGTTCTTAGATTATTGGAGTGGATGAAAATAAGGGAAATGGTAGAGACATAATTTCTTATGCTGTTTGGACATTCTGGAGTGTGTCCTTCAAATTTCTGCAATGTGATATAATATAACAGCCCGTTTATCTTACTCATCAACCTTACAACATATTGAGATCTTTGTAAACAAAGTTAGGATGCAGATGATGCTTCACTTAATACAATTATGGTCTTCTTCTTTCAAACAAAGATAAAAATTGTGTGTAACAGCAGCATGGTCAATAACCGCAAGACAGTTATGTGTCATCTCATTACATAATCCTCCTAAGTTCAACTCGGTGAAAGAAACAGTGTGTCTTTTACCACCACATACACACACACATGTTCATGTATATCCATACACACTCGTATTCATGTATGAGTGTGTGTAACCATTCAGCTTCCTTAAGGTTATTTGTTTCCTAGTTAACACAATTCTTCATATTCAAGGTGGACTGAGTTCTCAGAATCTAGATTGTGGAACTACAACAGAAACTGGAGGTTTTCTTTTTTTTGTTTAAACAAGTTCGACAAACTCTAGTTATTGGTATACTCTAGAAGAGATGGAAAATTACCTTCTAGTGCAATAGTTAAGACCTAAGCTGCTTACAGCCATCAATGAGCTTTGGTCATTAGTTATGGTTTCTGAATACTGTGAAGACTACTATGTGACCGATAGAGGTTTTTTCCCTTTCCTACGACAAATATTTGTGCTGTCTTGGCTAATCTCACGTCTGATTCTTGAAAGCAGGAGAAAGACGTTGAAGTGATCAAGGAAAGTCTCCATGACTATAAGAACAGTTTTTGGACGTGCAGTGTCTCTAAGCTTGGATATTCTGGTACTGCAATCATCTCACGGGTACGAACCTTTGTCCTTCCTGTTTTCTTTTTTTCCTTTAATTTTTCTGATTTTCCTCTTCATAGACCTGTCAAATTATGTAACTCCGCCATTCTTGCACTGAACATAGATCTCCAAATACACCTGTCCATAAGTGTAAAACCAGAATTGAAGAAGTTAGAGGGGAAAAGGAGTAGAATGTACTGCAGAAATAAGCTACTTTCATTACTCATAATAAATGTACAGTTTCTTCATCCACGGGTATTTCTTTGTGCAAGAAGATCTTTAAAAGGTCTTTACAGTTTGATCTTCCTTATTTGAGATTGTTTTTCCTTTGTGAATTATGATATCTGTTTTTATGTCAAGCCCTACATTGGGTACCTTACGTTGGTCCCTGAGAAATATTATTTACTTGTAGAGAAGAAGGAAGAAGATTGAGCATCTATATCTTCTTTCCTTGAAATGTTTTTGGTTTCTTTGGTATATAAGCAGTATTATCCTTTTGCTTTCCTCTTTGACAGATTAAACCACTTTCTATCAAATATGGTCTTGGTATACCAGATCATGATACAGAAGGACGACTTGTCACGGTGGAATTTGATAACTTCTATTTACTGTGTGGATATGTTCCAAATTCTGGTGATGGACTACGACGATTGGTAGTCCCTACGCTTTTTTTAATCTCTTCTTGTATTTGTTATGTTATGTTATATTATGTTATTATTGTTATGTTATGCATTTCCTCTTATGGACATGACTAACAAGATGTACTTTACCAGACATACAGAATTACAGAGTGGGATCCTTCTCTTGGCAATTACATGAAAGTAAGTGTTGCTTTCTTTACTGACATTTTGTGCACCATGTTTTATTTATCTATCAGGTACCTCAATTTTCAAGGTTCGAGTTCTTTTGAGTTTTCGTTTTAGGATAGGCATCTTGAATCTCATCAATTCAAAATTATCAATCCATTTAACCTTCATCCAGTAAATCTAGCCAGGGATACTTCCACTTTTGTCTAGAAGCACTATCTGTTCTTACTTAGCTGCAACTCCCTCTGTTCCAATTTATGTGGCACTGTTTAACTTGGCACAAAGTTTAAGAAAGAAAAGAAGACTTGAAATTTGTGGTCCAAAACATTCATTGGCCATTTGTGTGGCTATAAATCATTTCATTAAGGGGTGGCAGTACAGACCGAAGCCGACGGAGAATTGTCCCAACAGTGATTTGGTGGACCATATGGAAGGAGAGAAATATGAGATGTTATGAGAGCATTAGTAGTCCTTTACACAGGATTAAAATGAATTGCATTATCGTTTTTGCTATTAGTGCAGTTCTGAGTATGTAAATGATCCTATAGCTATTATAGATATCCTAGGTTCTTTGTAAGATGAAGTAGGATCTAGTTTAGTTTTGTTGAGTATACTCAACTGTATGTAGCTCCATGATGTAAATTTGGGATCCCAGCCTTTAGTGCTGAAGATTTATACACAAAACTGTTACCTTTGTCAAAAAAATTAATCATTTCATTAAGGGTAAAAGGTAAAAGAGGAACTTTAAAGTTAAGTTGTTTCAAATTATAGAAAGTTGACATTCATTTTGGGACGGACTAAAAAGGAAAGTGTGTCACATAAATTGGGACAGAGGGAGTATTTTTCAATGTCGTCAAAAATTGTGGATTGTTTGCTTCTGTATTTGTGTTGGGTGTATCTTGTTTATTCTGTTCCAGACATTACTATTTTGGTTTGTTAACATCTAACCTTCAAAATATTTTTATTCTTCTGTGGCTTTGCAGGAGCTAGAAAAGTTGAAACCTGTTGTTTTGACCGGTGATCTAAATTGCGCCCACGAGGAGATAGATATTTATAATCCTGCTGTAAGTATTTTTATTGTTACGTCCTATCAAGTAAATGATGCACAAGCAGTTTATGCTTATGTGAATGATAGATTGCGCTAACTGACTCTTGATATATAGTTGTAAGAGAAGATACAAAGTAGCATCAATAACGCCCCCAAGAGAACAAAATAAAAGCAACAACAAAGCAATAGTGCAGATTGAAACTGTACTACCTCCGTTTCAATTTGTTTGCCTGGTTTTGACTTGTCACGGAGTTTAAGAAAATAAAGAAGACTTTTGAATCTTGTGGTCTTAAATTAAAAATATGTAGAATGTACCAAAATGATCTTTAATCTTATGGTCTTAAACTAAAAATATGGAGAATGTACCAAAATGCTCTTTAATCTTATGTTCTTAAACATGCAGTGAAGAAAGTTAGAATTTAGAAGAGTTGTCAAAAAAGGAAAAACTGTCTTTTTGAAACGGAGTAAAAAGAAAAGTAAGACAAACAAATTGAAATGGAGGGAGTACAATTTGAATTACTTCAATTTAAGGTGATTGTCTTAGCATCTATCTTTAAGGATAGCATTGGAATCAACAGAAACGAAATCTTATCCAATTACAGTATACAGGTCAAGATATTCTTTGAAAGCTAATAGGCGTGGAAAGTGCTCCAAATATCAACTGGAGGGGAAAGAATTGTTTACTTCAAACTAGCATGTAGAAGTCATCCATCACAAATAGAGATAAACTGTCTTTTTTAAAAAGAACTGTTTGCACCAGGTACAATGGGAACTTGTCCGGTCCCTTCATGTACTGCAAAAGTTTATTTCATTGGTTAAAATACAATTGAGTATTGAAATGAAAATTATCATTCTAACACAATGATTTGACTTTGCATTGTCCTCAGTTGTTAGCTTATCTTACTGAAGTTAAATTTTAGTTTTTATATCATTTGATTCATGGTTTCTGATTATTTTTTTCCTACATTTGCTTAGGGAAATAAAAGAAGTGCAGGCTTTACTGAAGAAGAAAGACAATCCTTTGAAACGAACTTTCTAAACAAGGGGTTTGTAGATACATTCAGGAAGCAGCATCCTGGTGTCGTTGGTTATACTTACTGGGGATACCGCCATGGTGGACGTAAAACTAATAAAGGTAGTTAAAAGTTTATTCTATTATGGTGCTATTAATTTGTCCTCTGCTTTCCTTGAGCTGTTCTTATTATGACAAAACTAAGAAAACCAGAAAGATGCCTCAGTTTGTGCTTCTTCATGTACTCTTCTCCATAGCCCCTACAAGTAGATATTTTCGTGTGTGTCATTGTGTTTTACTGTCTAGTGAAATGAAAACATTGCCCATTTGACAGCGGTGATTGTGGAAGTACAACATTTGAGTTTGAATTATGGTACTTGTTTGTGGTTGTTAACTGTTAAAGTGGGTTAGAGTTCCACATTGGTTAGGGAATGGACGGCTGGTTTGCTTATTCGGACTCGGGCAATCCACCTCTCATGAGCTAGCTTTTGGGGTTGAGTTAGGCTCCGGTGTCATATATGTACATTAACTATCTTGGACTTGTGTGCACCTTGAGCTTTATGCCAATACATTTAGCAACTTTAGACACTTGTATGGTATCAGGTTACAGGTAGTTACCTATCTTGGGCAGATGAGCTCCTAGACCTTACGCCAAAATATTTAGTTACTTCCGCTGGGTTGTTAGCTTGAGTTAACCATCTTGATGAGATGCGCTCATAGAGTTTTACGCCAAACACTTGGCAACTTACACACTTGCCAGGTTGTTAACTTTCTTGAGCTGACAGGTTCATAGAGCCTTACTTCATGCTTTTAGCAACCTAGACACTTGCACCAACTTACATCGATCTGCAACTTAGATGAGGGCTTGACTACCCATTTGAATCACCATGGTAGTTATGTTTTCTCTTTTTACATATTAACCTATTTAAACTACTCGTCCAACATCTTATTCCTCCAAATCTCTCGTGGACTATCGTACTTGTAACTCCTACTCAAGATAATTCCAACCTCACATTCTTTGTCCAATTACATTTGCTATTTTAAGGATGGTTTTTCAGATTGTTTGTGATAGGACTTATCCTCTATGATGTTTTTTTTGCATCTTTTTCCCGTCTGGGATATAAAATGGCAGGATGGCGGCTTGACTACTTCCTTGTCTCGGAATGCATTGCTGACAAGGTGCATGACTCGTACATTCTCCCAGATGTAGATGGCAGTGATCACAGTCCCATTGGCCTTGTCCTGAAGCTGTAGTAGGTTCCAAGTACCAACCATCATTTTTGCTAATCCCAACATCTTTGATCGTGTTCCTGTTCTCGAAGATGGAACTATAACAAGAAAACGCGAGGAGAAAATTTTCAAGAAGCTTAACATGGAGTAGATATTTGGCTCATTTTTTGAAGTGGTATACAGGACTCTCATTTGTTCTGCTATTTTTTTATGCTTAGTTGAATCACAAAGGAAGCAAATGTGGGTGTCATAATACTCCTGTTGCAACTTCTGTTTTTTGTTTAATCCTCCGGTGTTCAGAACTTACTAACCTGAGTAATTCAGATTTGCATCGTAGAAAGTATACCGTGGTGGTGTTAGTGCTCCCTATTTTGCCCGAACACACTGGTTGGCTAGTTCGGATTTCATCATGTGCTCATAATCTATTGATCCAATTAATTTGAATTTGCGTCGTGAAAAGCCTACTATATGGTTGTTTTAGTGCTGCTTATTTTGCTCAGCGTTCAAACACACTGTGGTTTCCATCTTGTAATTGTAATCTATGATTTGGTTAATTTGAATTTGTATTCATAGAAAAGCCGGATTTTAGTGGCCCTATTTTTCACGTGCGTAGAGCTTTAGTGCAACCTTGTGAAAGTAAGAGGTTGTTTTAGATTTTTGGCTCAAGTAAGCATATTAAAAATTGTGTAAAGCAAATATATTAGCTAAAAAATCATGTTGAAAACAATTACGTAAGAGATCAAGTAACAACAACAAATAACACAAATAGGTACAACTAAAATCGAAGAAAAAAACAGTAAGAGTTTGTCTGGTTGGGAAATAGTTATACAAGGACTGTTATCCCACCTTTAATGTGGGAACAAATATTACTACAATTTTGGAATAACTAATTCTGAGATAAGTTATTGTTATTTCATGATTTTATCTCAACTAAATATGGGATAAACTCATCCTAAAATTAAACTTGGGATTAGAAATAATATTGATAAAGGAGCTAAACAATACTCGACTATGTACTAACCTTCTACTCTTATCGTCGACCTTAATATATCCCTATCTAGGTCTTGTTGTCGATACGCTACTACTATAGTCAAATTCTTACACCTTGTCCCGGGGCGAAGCTACAACCATCCAAAGGTGGTCAGTCGAACATCCTTCGCCAAAAAATTACACCATATATATGTCAAATTATGGGTTTAATTTTATATATATATATATATATATAATGTTAAACACCTTTGACACAAGCTATTCCATTAGCGCAATTGTTAAGGGATGGTTAGTTTCAACCCAACAATTTTCGGTTTCAAACCTTGTTGAGTGCACACCATTTTTTGTTTTATTTTGAGAGCAGGTCACAATCTTACACTTGTACACACACTAATATTCTTGCATCAAACAAATACATTTATTAATTTTAATTTATCTAAAATTCTTAAACGCTCTTCAAGTTTCTTAATTCTAATTTTAACTAACATATAATGCACTTTGGGAGGGTGAAAAAAATAAATTGGCCAACATTTTACTTAAAATTTATTTTTAAATATATTGTAACAACTTTTAATTCAAAGCTAAAATCGATAGATGCATTCTATTTTTAAAGAAATAAATAAATTATTTGATGGTGTGATTTGTGTTTCGTATAAAGCTAGACGCATTTGTTTATCAGTATTACACTTTATACACGATAATTATTTTTTATTATATATATAATCAATGCATCAGAAGAGAAAAAACTCAATTGTTTGTATTTGATAGTAACAAATATTGGAATCATTCTTGATACAATCGCTAAATTAAACAAATAACATTTAACTCACTTATCAAAAAATTATTCGTAGATAAAATTTCTAATCTCCGCCACTAACATTGTCACTAGAACATCCGTGCATATAAGAAAAAAGAAAATACAAAAAAATAAAGCTTGATCTCCATTTTTGAAGCAACAAATGGACCCCACATATGACAAATTCATCTGACGTGTCCAAATTCTATTGGATATCAAGTGTACTATAGACCAGAAATAATTAATTAAAGTAAATAATAACAAATTATTAAAAAAAAATTAAAAAATTCAGACCCAAAATGACAAGAGTCTCCCACAAGTGACACAGTGAGAGAGAGATCGAAACAATGGCAGCTAAAAAACGACCGTCAACGGCGGCGCCGGCGACTGTGAATCAACCGGAATCATCCATAAACACGGAAAAGCCTAAATCCGGTGACTCCTCACCGGAACCTCCTATAGCGCCGGCGAAAGTTTACTTAATTTTCAAAATCTCTTTGATATTCTTAATCCCTTACTTCTACTTGATATTTTATCACTACAAAATCGAATCGGAGCTCCGACGATCGATTCTCATCAATGCAATTGTTAGCTTGATCGGATTCTTCGTCACCGTTACTATGATTCCTGTTGCCTCTAAGTACGTATTGAGAAGGAATTTATTTGGATATGATATCAACAAGAAAGGCACTCCTCAAGGCTCTGTCAAAGTGTAAGTTTTATTTTATTTTTTGCTTAGAAAGGAGAAATTGAAGTTTAATTTACTTGAAGCTAGTGGAATTCAGTACTGATTCGAATTTATTATGCCTTACTTTTTGATTTTGATAGTCTTAGTTTGAATTGGCTTGCGTAAAAGTAAAAAAATGTGAAATTTCTATTTTTGAAGCTTTTCATTTATGCATATCTTTTTTGAGATCATTACCACAAGAGCCATGGTTGATTTCTTGAGCTCATCACACAATATGTAATGTGGCTACAGTGTTTCAATTTGGTTGCCCAGTTTGGACTAGGCATGGAGTTTAAGAAAGTAAGAAACTTTTGAATCTTGTAGTCTTAAACTAAATGTACCAAAATGTGGTCTTAAACATGTCACTTTGAAAGTTGGAATAAAAAAGTTATCAGGAAAGGATAGAGACATTTTTTAAAATGGACTAAAAGGGTAAGTAAGACAAACAAATTGAAACGGAGAGAGTACCATCTTACAACTAATGCTGGGAATTCGTAGAATTTCTCTTCACTGATAAAAAAGAATGAGCATAGATCATTCTGGAACGGCCTAAAATGAAGGTAGGACATCTTTGCTGGGACAAAGTGAGTAATCTGATGGACTCAGTTAAGAGATTCAATAGTTAAGAACCAAGTTCAACTAAGTTATTCAGTGTATGACTAAGCAATTTATGAGTGATCCATATTGTTTTTTCGCAGACCTGAGTCACTAGGCATTATTGTTGGGGCTGTGTTCTTGGTCGTTGCAATCTTGTTTCAATATTTCAACTTCACAGCTGATTCAAATGTAAGTAAAGTTGCAAGCTTTGTGGTTTAATTTGGAGTTTTTTTGTTCATTGATGATCTACTTTACGCCTTGATAACTGCTTATATTGATTTACTTTTTCTGGCATTATTTTGTGTGCTCCTTTCTTACTTGCCAGTCGTGAGAACTTCTAACTAGTATTAGTATGATAAAACATAAGAGAATTTTTTTTTCTCCATTTAAAGGTGAGAAAAATCAGTGCCAAAGATTGATCCCTACTGACATTGAGCTTATAAGCATGTGTTTGACTATATTCTTTTAACTTCTTCAAAGGATTATAATTAAAACAGTCCATGATTCATCAGTCCCAAACAAGTTGCGAAGGACTGTATGAATCCTCACTAACCATTATCTTTATTGATTTAAAAGAATTGTAGCTGTAAGGTTAAAGAGAATAAACATATTCAGTATTCACTAGTTGTAGTGTTCCAAGTTGCTGGTTTATTGCTTTTTGGGGGAAATACTACTAATTGACAATTCACAAGCGGTAGTGCATTGCAGTAAATTGGGCAGCCGGGTTAATTATCATGAATCCTTACACACGTATCCAAATCCATTTATTTCCCATTGACTTTTTTGCTGCCTGTGATGGTGTCAATTGACATCTTACAATTGACTTGTATAGAAAATTTTGAATAATCAAAGAGAATGTAACTAACCAAATCACTTTTTGCTAGTTTTATCTGAAAAAAAAACACTCTTTTGACTTTTCAAATATATAATTATTAACAGAACGAGAAGAAAAACTCTGATGTGCATCCAATGTGCTTGTGCACGAAGCAGATGCCTGCTTCCTTCTAAGTGAACTAAAGCATGATCTGGTTGTGTCAAAAGCATAGGCCCAAAAAGCATAACATGTAACGAACGCATGGAATTTTCAAAATAGGAGGACAGGGTTGTGACTGAAAACGAGAAGACAATCACAACAATTTTGGTATATATTAAAGGATCACTCAAATAGTGGGATCGATACTAACTCTAAATGTCAAAATTAATTTCATAATGCAAAATATAGTCTGCAACAAAAAGCAGAACAGTGATGTCAAAGGCATAGAAAAATGCAGGGCAGGATAAAACAGTGCAGATAAGTAGAGATTAAGCAGACTAAATGGGGAGAGTAGTAGTGACAAAGAGGGGTGTGTGGATAACCTCAAAATATTGTGTAGATGCTTGTTCATATGTGATTTGTGTAATAGTCACATTAAAATTGTTGCTCCAAATAATAGTACTTAGCTGCACCTTCTTTTTTCCTCATCAAAAAATTGTTGTTTTAGCTGTTGACTTTGAACTTGGCAGTGGCTTGTTGAGTACAATGCTGCATTATCTTCAATCTGCTTCATGATGCTACTTGGGTTTGTGGATGACGTCCTTGATGTACCTTGGAGAGTGTAAGCATTTCTTTCATATATAAAGATGCAACTGGTGGGAACCTTTTGAAATCTTTTCAGCTTAGATTCTTATGAAGTTCATGTAATTTTTTGAAACAGGAAACTGTTGTTACCCTCCATTGCAGCTCTTCCATTGTTGATGGCATATGCTGGGCATACAACTATTATTATACCGAAACCCCTTGTATCATATGTTGGATTAGAGATCTTGGATCTAGGTAAGCATCCGATGATTTCTTTGTGCTTCTATAGAAAGTCCTTAAGTTGGAGTTTGTCATATTTGATGAAGTACTCAAACTTTAAAATGCACAATTAACATGCTTAAAGTCGTGTCTTGTATGGATATAATTCTTTACCATTTCATACATTAATTCTTTCCATATGTTGACTTCAGCTCGGTTCTTCATTCTCTCTGGTTTTACAGGATGTATCTACAAATTATATATGTGGCTATTGGCAATATTTTGCACAAATTCAATCAATATCCACGCTGGCATCAATGGCCTTGAAGTTGGGCAGACAGTCGTTATCGCAGCTGCTGTAAGCTTTAACTGTTCTCTAGTTATCACTTGGACGGTTGAATGTCATCTAATTCTATAGTAATTACAGATTTTGATACACAACATCATGCAAATTGGAGCATCTGCCGATCCTGAATACAAACTAGCCCATGCTTTTTCTATTTACCTTGTTCAGCCAATGCTTGCTACTTCTTTGGCTTTACTTTCATACAACTGGTAAAATTTAATCTTGAAACAACCTCAGAGTTCTCCTTCAGCAATACGTTTTACTTAATACTTACACTCGCCACTGTCATTGTAGGTATCCTTCCTCAGTTTTCGTTGGTGATACCTTTACATATTTTGCTGGAATGACCATGGCAGTGGCTGGAATCTTGGGTCACTTTAGGTACATCTTCCTGCCTGTTTCTAGCAATTCAGTTCAGTAGTGCTTCTGCTAGTCTTTTTTCTTGAACCATTTGATTGCATCTTTGATCTTTTAGAAAAAAAAAGGTCATCCCATTTTCCCTTGTCAGTTTGACTTTGTGACAGTGATTTCCAAGCGAGAATGGAGCACCCTCGTTGGCTGATGACTATGAATCCCATGTTTTTCCAATAAGTGACTGGGATATTTGTATTTATCAGGAAAAGAAAAGTGACTGTAGTATTGTGTGAACAACAGAGTAATGTCTTTATCAGGAAAAAAGTGACTAGTCTATCGTCCTTGAAAAGTGGAACCAAGGGAATGACATCCTCAGACAATTTGAATATTATTTTATTAAAAACAAAAGAGTTCATTCTCAAAAAAAAGTGGCACCAACACGATCCCAAATCTGTTCACGAAGGGCTTAACAAACAAGCCCATATCAGGGGAAAACTACCCAGATCTGAAAAAGAAAAAAATGTGAAGGGTTTTTTAACTCGCTAATCCTTAAAGTTCTCAAGAATCAGTCTCTCAAAGAGTTGAATCACATTACTTCTCCTATAAAATGCTTGTAATTTATTCCTTTCCAGATCCAAAAAAAAAAAAAAGTAGACTTGGCTGCGTTGAGGAACTCACTGATATTAGTGAAAAGAAATTGGGAAGACTAGTTTTGGCTGAGTTGGGGATCTCATTGATGTATTAAATTGTTAATTGAAGTGAAATCTTCAAACTTGTGTAGATCATAGAATGGTATCATAGTTGAAATATATTAAACGTATTAAGATGTACCAAAACAGTTAAAGTGTCACATAAACTGTCAGATAGAGTATCACCATTGTATGTATTGCAAGCGTTTTATCCATCGGTGGATGAAGAATCGCGAACATAATAATTTCTGGTTGACCATGTTCCCAGAAAAAAGATACTTTTGAGAAGTGGCTATACTAAATGATCTTTAGTGTCTGTTGTTATGAATATGTGTTCCAAGTTTCTTCATCTGAAACTTAAGGCTAATGCGTCTAGTTTTGTCTATTTCCTTTCAGTGAGACACTGCTTATATTCTTTTTGCCGCAAGTTCTGAACTTCCTACTATCAGTACCTCAGGTTTCTCTCTCTCTCTCTCTCTCTGTGCAACCCATCTTGCAAAATAAATGATATATTTTAAACTAATTTTGGATCTCTAAGTGCTCTCAACTCCCTTGAATTCCTTTCAGCTTGCTGGTATTGTACCTTGTCCAAGGCACCGGCTGCCTAAGTAAGTTCTCTAATTGAAGCAGCTCAAGTTTTGGAATTCATGTTTGTGTCTGGACTAACTAATCTTGTACCCTTTCAGGTTCGATCCTCAGACTGGCTTATTGACCGGAACAAATGATGGCACGCTAGTGAACCTTTTCTTAAGGCAATTGGGTAGAATGTCAGAACAGTCCCTTTGTGTCGTGCTACTAGTCTTCCAGGTAAATAACTTGTTCTTTCTTCCTCCTTCCTCTTCTTTACATTTTTTTCTCATCTATAAACCAACAGGGGTGTTCAGTTGCTTTCCTGTTGTAGTCTGCAATCGTTGCCTGTTACCTCCAACAATTGTTCTTAAATCACAAAAACAGTGATATATTTCTAGTTAGTCAACGTAGTTATGATAACAATAATGCTGATCGTAGCATGCTCAATCATTGAGCTCATGAACTGCTTCGATTGTTTATGTACATGATCTCATCAGATAAGTTGTTATACATGGAAGGATTGTCAAGAGTAACAAATGTATGTCTTACAGGCCATGTGCTGTGGCTTCTGTTTTCTGCTGAGATGGTTCCTTACGGGTTGGTACAAATGAAGCTGTGATACGAGAATATCTATTTCAATTGGGCGAATTCCATCAGAAGATTAACTTAAACCTTCATGAAGAGGTCTTTATTTTATGAAGAAACGACGATACCATACTTTGAAGAAAGTGACAGCCATATACATTCATGCATGATAGTTGAAGCTTGTAACCTATACTGATTCCCTAGGAGAATTTTGTTAGAAACTGCATTGGCACATGTTGTACTTAGCTTTCTTTGTAAGATTTTGATGTTGCAAGACGCATTTATCTTGGTAATTATGTCTGTAACGATCTTTGCCTAATTTGCTATTTACAAACACTGATGAAGGATTCCTTGAAATTGTTTCCAATAGATCCTCACCTCGAGAAAAGCATTTTCATAAACAGGTTAGACAAATGAAATAGTAAAAGTTTCTCAGAATGTTCTTTAATTTCTCCATCTTGTTGAATCACTCAATACAAGAGTTGTCTCGGAAATGCACTGAAAATCTGCACACCGCAATTGCTTACAATTACATTAGCATATCCATGAACCTTAATCAGAATTAGAGATAATTTGTCAAGGGCATTGTGTAAAACAATTGCAGTACAAGAACTGTCTCTTGGTGTTCTAAACCCAACTCACGGATCAGCAAACAACCAAACCCTTGGGTCCTTCTTGAACAGTAGAGGATGTCACTACTTCATTGGTTGACGAAGGCTTTACAAAATACAAAACGAGCAAAGGGCCTATGTGCTTCAATTTTCTACAGACACATAAATCAACATACTCGACTCTTCTTGATAATCTCTGAAAATGGTAAGACTCCTACGAACTTAGCAAGGTGAAAATCTAGTCCATATCCATTTTCTCTTCCTTCTCAATGTTTTTGCTTGACCACAGCTTGATTGTTCGATCATAAGACACGGTTGTAATGAATTGTCCATCTGGCACCAAATAAAAGAGAAATAGACAATTAAGCATATGTCAAATGTGAAGCAAAGGTTTGAGATTCTAGAAATATCAGTTTCTTCTTCTTCCTTTTGCAGAGGGTGGATAGCATGGAATAAGCCCGTCATAGAAAACATTTTTTTTCATTAACGTTAAGAGAAGCATGGCAAAATATAATTCCAAACAAAATTAGGGGACCTGCATAAAATTACTACAAAGTAAATGATAACTGAAAGGCAGAGAAAAGTAAACAGCAAGTACTTCACATTCATTCAAATTGACTTTCATGAATGTAGATCTAGAGCAAGTGGCTATGTTCCAAATTATAAGGTATGCTTATCATTAAACATTAGTATAATGATAGCAGAAGATGATGGACAAGATTTGGTCCAATAATTAAAGTTCGGCTTAGTGCAATTACCAAAAGTGTGCTATGACAAATGCCACATCATTTATATCTCCACTTATTTCACATCTCTCTGATAGGAAGTGAAAGATAATCATAAATTTGATCGTTCATTTGTTACCAATGCTCTTTGGTTCTGAAAGTGGGGTTAGCTTTTACCCTACCATAAATGGAATCACAAGGCAAGACATCTCAGACTGTGAAAAAAGAACTAACACCAATAGGTACACAGTTGTTCCCAGGTTAATACATTATTATCTCAGTATAGCTTAAGAAAGCATAGGAGACACACAATTATTGTGTTGAGAGGAATGGTTGGCTTACTACCAAAGAGGCAAAACATATAATAAGCACAAGCTATATACTTCTTAAATTCCTTCAAGATACTGTTCCACTTCACGAAAAGGTAACAATAGCTAGAAATCAAATGGAACTTACCTGATGCAACATCCAATGACATGATTTTTGCTTCATGACCAGAGAGTGTCTTTACAGGTTTGAAATCCCTTGATGACCATACCTGAAATATAAGTTTAAGATTTAAAATATAAAAACAAGCAACAAAAATAGATTCAAGAAGCAGCACAATCATGAAAGAATTGAAGTTATACCTTAGCAGTCATATCATAGGAAGCTGTAGCCAAAAAGTATCCCTCCTGAGGCTCAAACTTAACTTGAGAGATAAGATTGGAGTGAGCTGGTATGATGTAAGAAGATCTTCTCTGCCTTAAGTCCCAAATACGACAGGTATTATCTTCACCACCACTAGCCAAATGATAACCATTCGGTGAAAAACTGACACCAAGAACCTGGAACCAATAAATAAAATAAGAAGCAGAATTCATCTTTTATGTCTTCTCATATTCCTAAAGCATATGAGGGAAAAGGACATCACACATCAAAGAAAGACTAACCGGTTTAACATGGCCTTCTAGAGCAAGAATACTTCGCCCAGTCCTTAAATCCCACACTCGAACAAGTGCATCCAACCCGCATGATGCCACTAATGAACCGTCATAGTGAAAAGACAATCCATAAACACTCCTACTGTGACCTTCTTGCAAAAGCAGCTCTTCACCACTCTCCACATTCCATAATCTCCAAGTTTTGTCGAAGCTAGCTGTGCCCAAGTATTTTCCGGAAGGATGAAAAGCAATCCGAGCTAGCCGGTCCAAATGTCCCTCAAAAGTTCTGAGGAGAGAACCTTCTGAGTTCCATAACCTTGCGGTCTTGTCAGCAGATGCAGTAGCTAAATAATTGCTTGTCGGAGAGAACACAACATCAGTAGCTCGTTCAGTGTGACCTTTTAGAGTGGAAACCTTTTGCACTTGAGGCATACTCCATATCTTTGCTATTCCACTCAGAGAACTGAATACAGGAGAAAAGGGGGAAAAAGTTTCATGTGTTGCTTGAATCCATACTCGTAAGTCACAACAGTTAAAAGACACTCTAATAAAAGCATGACAATTTTTTGCTAACGGGAATAAAAAATCCTACTTCCAGTTCATTTGGTAGGATCTTGAAACAATTGAACATCTAACTGTTAGATTTAATATGGGAATCAACAACTACATCCCAGTCCCACGCAAGATGCGGTCAACTATATGAATCCCTACTAACCGTTGTTTTTTCACAAGATTTAATAGGGAATCGCTGGCAAACAAAATTAACGCAGTATATTCCACTCATATGAGTCAGTAGAGGTGAAAAACAGAAGTGGGGAACACTAACAGATTTTAAAGTATATGAATCCATACTGAAACCTGCAGTTATCCAACTAATAACAATCCATGGATTCTATCCCACCCACCAGCAAAGCCCCCCCCCCCAAAAGAAAAGGAAAGAACGGAGAGAAGAGCACCCTCGAAACAAAAAATAAATAAATTGGGAGTGGGGTTAGGGTCATGTAAAGCAAGACAGACAGGCACAGAAGAATACCAGGTCGCAAGCATCTTTCCATCATGTGAAAGCGAGCATCCAAAAAGGGGTCGATCGTCTCCAATTTCACTGCAATCAAGGGCCAGGCTCCCCGCTTGCTTTAAAGCCCAATCAACCTCTGCATCCACATCTTCATCTGGATCATCCCTTTTCCTCCTTGCGCGATGGAGACGTAAAGCTGACTTAACTAAAGAATACTTTGCGATTTCTACCCTAGCATCTAAAAGTGCTTTTGATCCTTCTGTGTAAAAAGGGTATTGAATATCCTCCTCCTCTGCTGGTGCAGCAGAAGCTGCAGCTTCTTCATCCTCATGAGCTTTCATCAGCTTTTCCAGCTGCCCTTCTGCATCAAGCCTTGCCATAAGCATCCGCAGTCGATCCCTTCTTTCCATCTCCCTTTCTCCAAAGAGAGTTATGGGTTCGCCAAGCCTTCGAAGTCGAGCTCGAACGGCCATATCATTTGTAGGAACTGCTAGCGCAGCAGCACGTCTCTTCATGAGAAGCTCCTGCAGGGCCTTTTCCTGCCTCTCTCGGACAATTCTACTCTCCTCAGAGATCTCATATTCTTGCGTGGATCTTGCAGCACCACGAACGGATCCCATTTCTTTAATGTCTGAATCTGAATCACTCTCTTGCATTTCTCCATTCTGTGCTACCGGAGGCCTAAGGACAGGTGGACGAACAGGCAACGGAGCTAATGGGGGAGGAATAGGGGTAGGAACTGCAGGCCTTGGAGCAATTGCAGGCACGACAGGAGGAAGAATAACTGTTGGAACAACTGGTGGAATGACAGCTGGAACTGGTTGAAGATTAACTGCACCTATAGCATTAACCACAGTTGAATTATCATCAACTAGAGTCGAAGGTACTGTAGTTGAAATAGGAACTTCATCCTCAGCATCCATAGCATCCATACCCTGATCAAAGAGAAGTCCAAACAGTGAATACAAATAAAAGCAAACAGAACCATTCACTTCAGACATCAGTCAGCAATAACTATAAACCTACTTTCTGACTGAGCAGTGAATTTATTTTGCTCATATTACTCCCTATTTATACAACTAATTTTCCAGGATATCAAGTTATGCCATTTCTCTTTGAATTATGCAATCCATCCCACAGGCCAAACAACGAATTCCCAACTCATTTCCCTCAAGTTTCAGCCTTGTTTTGTGAGTTTTACCAGATTTTGTTAAACCAATCAGCTAAATGAACACTTGTCCACACATACTAAAAGGAAAAGTGATGCTCAATGTTGAAATCAACTATAGCAAGTAGATGAAACAAAATTGCACCAAACGCAATTAATCTAAAAAAAACATTTACAAAATTGAATCAGAACAGCTCACGGGTTCAATAACTGTAACTTATTTTTATAATAGGTTCACATCCAGTGCAGGTACACAACAATGCTCCTTGACATAACATTTCTTCTCTTTAACATACACTGATTTGTTGAGAAATCGAACTATTCTTACTTGGACTAATTTCTCAAATTACTAGCTTTGAGACTCGCATTAGCTCAAGAGTCAAGATAGACAGCAAAAATTGCGATAGGACTTTGAATCAGAGGCGGACCAATTAATTCTTACAATGGAAGCTGCTAAATAGAGTCAAAGAGAGAGAAACTTACAAACGTCGCCGGAATATGCTAGTCAGTGTTGACAAGGAGATGAAGAGTTTGCGGTGACGGAGGTGACGGCGGTTGCGCTCCGGCGGAGCAGCAGCAGGGAGGGTTTATCAATGGGGAGAGAGGAGAGGGATTAATGGGAAAAAAAGGAAGGAAACAAACAAAGGAAATAAATATAAGGAGAATATTATAATTAAATTAAAGAAATATTTAAAAAAATATATGAATTTGTTTTTGGTTTAGAAACATTTATAACTAGTAATAAAATTACCCGCATCTTACGCAAGAATTTAATATCACGAAATTTATAAAATAATACTTAAAATCTATCGGTCACTAAAACTAAAACACTATATTATCTTACATACAAGATTACGTAGTAACTAACATTAATAATGTAAAGGAAAATTGTAATTATAACATCTTATCATTTATCCTTCAATCAATCATCTTTAATTTGATTTTATAATTTATCATTTGCTTCCAGGAAGTGTTACCATTTGATATTTTTGGGGAATCAAATGAACATCAACATGAGATATTAAATTTTCTGATAAATAAATAATCGTTGGTGAAGGGATAAATAAATTTTAAAAGGCTGAAAAAAGTGAACAAATATTCCAACTCTAACGTGTAGAAAGTTCAATCCTAAAATTGTAATTATAACATCTTATCATTTATCCTTCAATCAATCACCTTTAATTTGATTTTATAATTTATCCTTTGCTTCTGGTAAGTGTTACTATTTGATATTTTTGGGGAATCAAATCAACATCAACATGAGTTATTAAATTTTCTAATAAATAAATAATCGTTTGTGAAGAGATAAATAAATTTTAAAAGGCTGAAAAAAGTGAACAAATATTCTAATTCTAACGTGTAGAAAGTTCAGCCCTACCTTTTGAATTACATATATCATCCTTGAACCCATGTCAAAACTTTATCAATTCTTGTCTTCTTTTCCTGGTTCACTTCGCGTATCAAGGTGCGATAAAGTTTTTAAGGTCTTTATGTCCTTACAATGACATACCAAATTTGAATTTTATCTTCAAGAAATTGTAGCATAGATTTTTTAGAAATTTTTTATTGTACCTTCAACAATTTCAGTAGAAAAAACTTGTGTGAATACTCAATTAACTTGTGTTATTTAATCTGTACAAAAAAATACTTATAACAATAACTTTGCAGAAACATAAACAACAATGTTTAAATACATGTACTCAAAAACAACAATTAATAACATAAGCATAAATTAATGAATGTAAAAAAAATATACCAAGATCTGTAATAATAGAATGAAAAAAAAAGGAAAACATCGAGCCCACTGAATGCACAGTGTCCCCTTTAGGAAACTATTACCCTCTAGTACCCGAGGTTTAAAAGAATAGATCCTCTCAGGATAGAACGATTCAATTCAACAATGTATTGATACAAAAATAATGGTGTTAGTGAGTCACTCAACATGAGCAAAGTACACAAATATTTAATTGTGCAGAAGAAGAAGAAGAAGTTCAGAATTTTCGTTGTTTTAAAATGAGAGGAAATCCCCCTATTTATATACAACAAAGGGTAGTGTGGACAAATATTTATTGTGCCTTATCGGAAAAGTCACAACACTTTGAAAAAGTTACAACCTTTCGGAAAGGTCACAACCTTTCATAAAAGTCACAACTTTTCATAAAAGTCGCAACTCTTCATACAAGTCACAACTTTTCATGAAAGTCACAACTTTTCATGAAAGAGGAAGGCTAGTTTTGGAAATAAATAAATTAAAAGAGAATCTTGGTTTGTGGTGACGCCACGTAGGCGGGCCTAAAATTCTTATATATATATATATATATATGTATGATGAGTAATATAATATTAAAAAATACGATAAATTACACGATTGACTCAAGTACCTCTGAACAAAGTGAAATGAGTTTTTCACGGTTTAAGTTGTTTCTATTTCGAGTGCAAAAATCATGTCAAAATTTAGCACATATTACTTTTATAGAGATAATAAATACTTAGATAATATTGAGTTGATAGTATAAGAATTAGACTAAACTTAATCTCAATAATTAATAATATAGAGATTAATTAATAATACATGAATTTTTCATATAAAAAGCTTGAATTTAAATGGCATAATACATAAATATGTTCTTTAACTTGGCTTTATCTGACATCTATGTCCTTCAACTTTGAGTGTGCTCAAGTAGACACTTAAACTTGTATAAAATTAAAGAAGTAGACATATGTGTTCTACTTGACATAATACATGTAGGGTAACACATAAACACAAAATTGTCATGTAAGATATCACAAAGGACAAATGTGTCTATTTGATCAATTTTATACAAGTTTAAGTGTCTACTTGTGTACAGCCAAAGTTAAAACACATAAATGTCAGTTGAGATCAAACTAAATGACATGTTTATGTATTATGGAAATTTAAATACATATTACATCTAAAATTTTACTAATCAAAGTATTAGTGAGTGTGACGATGCTAAATTTAGCATATTCCTTTCTACGTTGAGCAATATGCTCATGCATTACTATACGTGTCAAATGCACACAGAAAAAAACATAACAAGTTATTTATTTTACGTGAATTTATAATTCAAATCATAAATTTAACATCGCCCAATAATCAATAAAGAAAATTAAAAATTATGTGATCTTTAAGTTTAAACTTCAGCAGAATAGCTAATTTCTTCTGTTGGTGATAGACAAACAACAACAACAATTTGCTATGCAGACCTTACCTGCAGGGGTGTGAAAAAATCTTGTGAAAAAACATAGTTAGTGGGGATTCACATAGTTGACCCCAGCTTGTTTGGGACTGAGATGTAGTTGTTGATTTCCATATTAAATCTAAGGGGTCGTTTGGTGTGTGAGGGATAAAAATAAATAGTGATGGGATAAGAAAATAGTGATGGAATAAAATTTGTGTATCTTGTTTAGTTGCTATGTTTGGGATAACTTATCCCACCATTTATATCATAGTGATGAAATAACTTATCCCATATACATGGTGAGATAAGTTATCCCAGGATAACTAACCCCACGATAACTAATCTTGGGATAACTTGTTCCTAACCAAGTTATTAACTTAAGGAACGTAATAAGATATCATTGTGGGAATGCAATTATGAATATGATTTTTTAGCAAGAGATCATTATTTGGAATTATAGAAGAAGATGAGGAGCAAATTGATGCAATTTTTACACTTCTTAAATATGTTTATTCTTTTAGTATATCAGATTACTTACCGTGGTTAAGTGTTTTTGATTTGGATGGTCACAAGGCAATTATCAAGAAAGCCTATGCTACAACAACAAAACATATTGATATTGACCAAGGCTCTTAAAGTGTCAATATTTGTTAGTACAATACTTTGTACTTGACCAAGGCTCTAAACTTTGTACTTGACCAAGGCTCTAAAAGTGTTTTTGGGGAAAAAACTTACTATATATCTATCCATCTATCTATTCATCCATCCATTCATCCATATCTATACATCTATCCATCTATCCATCTATCTATCTATCTATCATCCATCCATCCATCTTTAAAAACATGAACTCCCTAACTTGAATGTTAAATTATTATAATACCCCCAACTTAAGACACCCAATTTAGTATATCTTCTGTAATTTATATTTTATTTATTTATTTGTTATATATTATATTAAAAGATGACACATTTTCACATTGACGGGTGATAGTAATTTCTCCGAAGGATTGTCACTTTTTTAAAGAATTGTAACTTTTCCGATAAGTTGTGACATTTTTGAATGATTGTGATTTTTCTAAAGAGTTGTGACTTATCTCATTAGGCACGATAAACAACTTTTCATACAATCTATTTTTGGCTATAAATAGAGGAATTTTCTTACATTTTTAAACTACGAATTTTGTAAGTTTTTTATTTTTCTACTTCATAAATCAAGGAAGATTGTGAGAATTGTTCAATTATGCAATTACAATATTATTTTATCGGATAATTATATGGATCAACGAAAATTGATGCAACAAGGAGAATGGAATAGCGCAACTTCAAACGAGAAAACTATCTAGAGAATTAATGTGTACTCATTTTCATTGGCATAAATATACTTTTGCAACAACTTTTACGTGACAAGAAGTTCACTGATTTTTCAAGTCACGATTAGAATGATGACATTCTTTTTTGCTTTAGAAAGGAGAAGGGAAAAGACCAATTTTCACCACCATCATTCCCCTCTGTTGCATAAACTACAACTTGGTGTTCGAGCTGTGTAAAGTCTCAAACTGTTGGCAAAAAGATTTGATCAAAAACTTGTTTAAGAGTCCAAACTAGATTTAATAAATACTCATCCGTTTCCAATTTATTTGTTGTACTTTTATTTTAATTATGTTTAAAATATAATATTCTTTTTTTGTGTGGGGGGCAGAATGGACAATTCTTTAATTCTAACACTTCATGTTACATGTTTAGACCTCAAAGTTAAAAGACATTTTTGTATAGTCTACATATCCTTAAATTAAAAGTCTTCTTTATTTTCTAAAATTTCGTATCAAATTAAAATTAGACAAATATATATATATATATATATATATACACACACACTACCTTAAAAGTATGAACTATATATCTTAAATGTTAACTTATTATAATACCCATCACTTAAAACAAAAAATTTAGTATATCTTCTATATTTTATATTATATTTATTTATTTATACTAGATGATATTATATTAAAATCATACACATTTTCACATTGAACGGTCGTGACTTTTTCAAAGAATTATGACTTTTTCGATAAGTTATGACCTTTTCGAAGGATTGTGACTTTTCTAAAGGAATGTGGCTTTTTTTGAAGGGTTGTGACTTTTCCAAAGAGTTATGACTTTTCCGATGAGCTATGACCTTTTCGAAGGGTTGTGACTTTTCTAAAATGGTTGTGACTTTTTTGATAAGACACAACAAACATTTTTTTTCATACTTTCTATTGTTCTTCTTCTTCTTCTTCTTAAAACACTCAATCTAGTATATCTTCTATATTTTATATAATATTTATTTATTTATATAATTTTATTTTAAAAACACACACCTTTTCACATTGAATGGTTACGACTTTTCCAATGAGTTGTGACGTTTTCGAAGGATTGTGACTTTTCTGAAGGATTGTGACTTTAATAATTAAACACAATAAGCACATGTTCATACTACCTTTGTTAACTACAAATGGAGTGGTTTCCTCACATTTCTAAACTATGAGTTTTTTAAGTTTTCTATTCTTCTCTTCTTAAAAACTCAAGTGTGATTTACAGTTGTTGAGAATCTCAAAGTTCAGTGGAATTTGAACAGTTCATAACTTAAATGTTAAATGAATATAATACTCCAACTAAAAGTACCCAATGTAGTATATCTTCTATATTTTATATCAATAGTTATTTACTTATGTTATATTAAAAGTAGGACCTCCAACAATACAATAATAACTATGTAATGCACTATACGGGAGGGAGGAGAAATTATATTTAAAATGTGTAACTAAGAGATTTTAAGAGTGACATTTTTATTTTTACATATCACAATTAATTTTAAAATGAGAAAAAAATATTTAAAAAGAAAAGAAAAAGATAAATCTAATTGGAGGTCATAGAGAGGTTCCACATTACCTTGTCTATATCTATCTTTATATTATAAATCATTATAGGTGTTTTGAGATATTGATTTGACAATTTGAGTAGTAATCATAAGAAAGTTCACATCCACTATTCATAGAACTTATAATTTATTATTCCATTTATAATTGGTTACTTAAAATTTTGATTTAATAATATAGATATTTAAAAAAATAATAATAGTGTAGTACATGATTTGATATTCACATGCAACGCACGTGTCTCAAAACTAGTTCTTCTTAAATGTTTGACCAAACACATCAACTCTCTAAAATATGCACTTCTCATGTATTAACTCATCATAAAAAATAAAATTTAAACATAAATTATTGCTCATATAGTCCGAAAGTGTTGACATGATTGGTTACAAACAAATAATGTTCATGAATTCTTTATGGCAACAGTGGATAATCCCTCAAATGCAGTTGAATGGGCATTTGCAGAAATGTTGAATCAACCAAAGTTAATGCAAAAGGCTATAGAAGAACTCAACATTGTTGTTGGGATCAATAGATGGGTTCAAGAATCAGACTTGCCATGGCTAAATTATGTCAAGGCTTGCATAAAAGAGGTCTTTCGACTCCACCTCTTTATGACTTTTAGTGTTCCCCATGTGTCTGTCTCTGATACCATCGCCAGTTAAAAGTACTTCATCCCTAAAGGGAGTATAGTGCTAGTAAGTCGTCTTGGACTTGGCCGGAATTGTAGTGTTTGGGAGGATCCATTAAAGTTCAAGCCGGAGCGCCACCTTTAAATGAAAGATGGTGGTGAAGTAGTTCTCACTGATTCAAACTTACGTTTGTTATCATTTAGTATTGGAAGACGAGGTTGTCCAACTGTGAAACTTGGCTCGGCAATTACTACGATGTTACTTGCTAGGCTTCTTCAAGGATTTAATTGGAGTTTACCACCAAATTCACCATGCAATGATTTAATTGAGTCATCTAAGATTAATCATTTTTCTACCTTACCACTTCTTGCTCAGGCAAAATCAAGATTAGCTAAGGCCATGTATCTTTAAGCTACAATATTTTTTGTATTCATATGTCGAAGCATTGATGTGCGAAATTATTTGTGTTAGGATATACTATTAACCATGTGGTTAAGTCATAGTATTGTTTTTTCATCCTATATATGTAAAGATTGTTATTTTGTTTACTTAATTTAATAAAGTATCATTTGAATAGATTATTGGGTTAAAGTGTGTGTCCTTTACTTATATAGAAGATATTTAGTTTATGAAATTCCTTCTCATAAACTGAAGATTAAAATTATCGGTCCTAATAAGTCATAAACCAATGTTTACAATGAAAGATGACACCAAACAAACATCTTGATGATTATAGTATAAGATTAATTATAATTTGATCTTGATTATGATAGTGACTATATTCCAACTTCTTGTGCTATTATATTATTCGTGTTTATTGAACGGACCAAGTAGAGATGCTTGTTTATATTCAAAATATTTTAAAAATAAATTCTCTAGTTCATTAAATATACTTTTACTCTTAATCTTGATATAATTATTATGATCAATGTAACTTAATTTATTATATTGATCTGTAAAAAGGTAAAACTCTTTCATGGGTCACACATTTATTATAGATTGGATGATAACAAATTACATTAATAAATTAATAATTAGTTGATATATATATATATATATATATATATCTCGATGATGATGCCCCCTTATAATTGGTTATAAGTTTTCATGTAAGAATTCTGCATGTGAATTTTATAATTAGGTGGATCGGACTTTGAAAAGGGCTAAAAAGGGGTTCTTGCAAGTCATCCATCAGTTTTTAGTTTTGGGTCGACTTCAAATGACCATATCTCTCTGCACATAAATAATTAGGTGGCTAATGTCCTATCAAATTAAAGGTCTTTGAGTCCTCTTTCAAACGCCAAGTTTGTCTAATTCCTAGCTCAGAGTAAAAATTTATGACCGTTTTAGTGAAGGCCTCTCTTTTAAGGCACCTCAATAGTTTTTAGAAGGATAGTTTTGTCTTTTCCCATCCCTTCTAAGCCTAGACACGTTTTTCTTCACCCAATTAAGGTCTGAAACAACATTAATTCAATCTTTCACGTTCTTTAACACCTAGGGGAATTACAGTAAGGTTCCAAGAGGAGAAAAAACTATGTTTCTGTAACACACTGGTCTTAGAAAGGGCTAATTTTAGAAAGAACTAAATTAGAAATAGCCAATTTGAGATTTGTGCAAGTTAGTCTTCAATTGTGAGTTTTGGGTCAACTTCAAACGAGCATAACTTTCTGTACATAATGAGTTAGGTGGCCCATGAGATATCAAACCTTTGAGTCCTCTTTCCAATGCCACTAAGTTTGCTAAATTCTGAGTTCAAATGAAGGAGATATGCCTATTTGAGTACAACCTGTCTAGTTAAGACATTTCATCCATTTTAAGAAGGGGTATTTTGGTCTTTTTCTTACCCCCACTAGCCCCACACGTTTTTTCACCCAATTAGGGGTCAAAGCTGATTAAAATCAGTTTACTCTAAAGTCTAAAAACGTTTGGAAGGTTAGGGCAAAAGTTCAAGAGGAGAAAAGGGAGAAAAGCTTCAAGCGTTCAAGAGTTCTTGTGATCTTCGAGGATTTTTGCCAAGAATTCGATTCTTTCGAGGTATGTAAGTTTTCATAGTGATGGATTAGTTTACCCTCACACCAATCTCGAGTTTTCTTATCGATTTCGTTCATGAGTTTGAGTATATTGAGAATCTTGATGAGTTTTCTTTAGGTTTTGTTCTTCATTCTTTATTAATGGGGTTTGAAGAGTTCTTGAGGTGAGGGTTTGAGTTTAAGGGTTGTTCTGGGGAAATTTGAGTAGATTTTCATTTATTTATGTTGGGTTAATGAATCTAAGAAAGTTTGGAAGGAATCAATCGATTCTAGGTGAATTAGGGCAAAAAATCGAAGAGAAAAATTCGTCGGGTTTTTTGGGCAGGGCCTGGGGCGACGCGCCACCGATGCGCCAGCAGTGCTCCAAAAAAGAGTTTCTGAAGTTTAGGGGCTGGCTTCCCGTGCCACTCAGTGCGCCAGGGTCGCCTGCCCTCGTCATTTTTTCGTCGTTCATCCCGTCTGAGTTCTTTTAAAACGTATCTTCGCTCTCTTCCTAATTATAACTATCCAAACATTGTCTAATCATTGAGAAATCCTATTTATCCAAATCATAACTCTTGAATTCACATTTCAAATTCAAGAAATGATTAAGAGTAAAGTTCGAGTAAAGTCTTTTGAGTCACTTTGAGAAGTCTTTTTCAACCTTTTTAAACTTGAATTGAGACTTGAGTATGAGGATGAGGATGAGGAGAGTTGAGTTCATTTTTCTAAATGAGTATGAGGGGACTAAGTATTCCCAAGCATGTAAAACTTTTACATTTAAAATGAGAAGAAATCTTGTTTTTCAAATGAGTTCATGAGGAGTTTTTGAGCAGAATCTCTTTTAAAAGAACCTTTTGAGTAATAATCTCAAAGCTCTAGGATGAGGAAATGTTTTTTAAACATATGAGCATGAGTTATATTATTGGGAGTAGTATTGAGCACCGATATGGGGACGAGTTCAGACAATTCAAAGTCCTCATAAACCATGTATGCCAACATGGTTAAAGGGTCATACTTTTTAGATGATTCCTTATTAGATTTTAAGAATAGCTTAGTGGATCTACTTAGTTGAGGATGTCCTATACTCCAGCAGGTATAGGAAAGTTTTGGCAGCGTGGGCGAAACGCTGTATCATCACATAGCTCATAATGATAGTTGTCAGTTAGAAAATCTCCCAAATAAGAGTAAAGAGTTTATTTGTGTATTTTCATATACATTAAGTTATTATCTACTTTTTTAAAAGCTTTGAATATAGTATATTGTTATCATTGCTTTCATCTTGAGTTTAATTGAGTTGAGTTGAGTGAGTTGAGACGAGGTAAGTATGTTTCCTTTTTATCAGTTCAAGCATATGTTTATGTTCAGAGTTCCCCTTGCATGCTCGTACATTCAATTTACTGACGCCATTTGTCCTGCATTATTTCATGATGCAGATACAAGTATTCAGGATCATCAACCAGCGCTCCGTTGATCCAGTCGCATTCGAGTTAGCATTGGTGAGCTTCCTTATTTTCCGGAGGGTTTCACATTTATATTCAGTTGTTGTTAGGATGTCGTGGGACTTGTCCTGACTTCCATCGTAGTATGTTAGAGGCTTCATAGACAGTAGTAGTTGAGGAGTCTTTTTCTCATATCCCTTGTTGATATTTTAAAGACTGTGAGTTGAACACTTATATTCATTTGAGTACTTTGAGTTAAACTACTTTACTTATGAGTTGAGTTTGTATTTGAGATTTCTATTTCACTTGAGTAAGTCTTCCACTGAGTAGTTGAACCAGGCCAAGGGTTCACTTGAGGACCAGCAATGGTTCTCGAGTGCCAGTTACGCCCAACGTGTAGGCTCGGGGCGTGACAGTTTCAAGCGTTCTTCAAAATTTCAACAATTTTCACCAAGAACCTTCGTTCTTTCTAGGAATTTAAGGCTTCTCACAATGTTGGACTTGTTCGTCCTCACGCCCTACATCTCAATTTAGTCAAGAAATCACCACATCTAAAGGATCCATTCGTAGTTCTTGATATTGAGTTCGATTCTTTAACAATTGAGGCTTTTTTATTCTTTTGTTTGTGAATATTATTGTGTTGTTCATGCTTCGTATCACATGAATCCTATGATTTGATAAAGTTATGTTTCCAAAGAAATTGTATGAAAGTTCACATGTACTCGTGTTGGGTTTGAGAATCAAGAAGAGTTAAGGAGAAATTTCCCAATTTTAATCTGAGTTGGGGTCTTAATTTAAGCTTGAAAATTCATCGGGGTGCTGGGGAAGGGCCTGGGGCGGCGCACCATGATAGCGCCAAGGTCTGACTTCTGAAGTTCAGGCCCTGGGGCGACGCCCCAGCCGTGCGCCAAGGCCTGACTTCAGAGGTTTAGGGCCTGAAGCCAAGGTTTTCTGGCCGATTCTTTTCTTTGTTTCATCCGACACCTGTTCCTTTAAGTTGTGCCCATGTTTCCTTTCTCTATACTAGCTCCTATAAGCTCTATTTACCTTTGAAAATCCCTCCATACCCTAATCACATGTCGTAGTATACTTTCAAAACTAAAGTAAGTTTAAGTGAAAAGTTTAAGGGCTCTATGTCACGACCCAAACCGTCGTGATTGGCACCCACACCAATCCTCCAGTGGGAGAACCATTACTACAACCCAACTAAACAATACTAACCAAAAGACGGGCATTTAAAGATGTGGAAACATATTTAAATAATTAATTTAAAAGTTGAGTTCCCATAAACTCAGTAAGTTACCAAAAACAAACATAAACAAGCGGAAATTCAACCCCTAGAACCTGAAAGTCATTGTTCCAAAACTTCTAACTAAACGGTCTAAGATAAGGGGATGCAACCCTAAAACAAGTAAACATAAAGTAAAGAGTCTGAAAGGTCTAAGTCTGAAGAAAATGGACTAAGATCCTAGATGAATCCATGGTAGCTGAAGGAACTGGCTCACCCTTGAACTCGACAAGTTAGTGATCTCCTAGCTGAGGTCTCTCAACAGCCGCCTGAAGATCCCCTGTACTTAAAAAAGAAAGAGAAAGTGCAGTATCAGTACACAAACCAACGGAGTACTGGTAGTATCGCATGACTATTACAGTAAGTACGACATACACAAGTAACTACAACATAATAAACCACACATATACATAATGAATAACAATTTACCAGTTCATGCAAATATATATCAGTTTCACAATATCAATCTCAAATGCAACATTCAATGATGGTTTTCTCATGGAACCCACACTCAAATTGTTAGTGTGTCGGAACATGACACCGATCCAATAATGTGTCGGAACGTGACACCCGATAAAATATATGTCAGAACGTGACACTCGATCCAATTATGTGTCGTAACGTGACACCCAATCCAATAAACCATAATCACAAACAAAATCAGCACCACAATGAATGATTTAAATAATTGTATCGTACAATCAGGTAATAGGTTCATTGCATGCTACGGAATCACAAATAGTCATTTCATTAGATTCATTTCATCTTTCCCTATTCACCTACATGCATGAATACAATGGAGCAGTTAGCAAGCATATATAACATAGAAGGTAAATCAAACCATTGCCTACCTCGAAACCAAGCCTGAACACTCTTACGAAACTTGAGCTTCCCCTTTCCGGAGTCTCTCAGCTTGTTCTTGGTCTAAAATAAGTAATTAATGCAAAGGATCAATAATAGTGGCCTAGTTTACCCGAATTATATCCAAATACTAACCCTTGGGCAATTCCATGATCTTAACACCCAACTAGGACTTTTTTCACCATTAAATTCAAGCCAAAACCCTCCCCCCAAGGATAAATAGCAAGGATACTAAGTTCTAAGAATCAATTTACGAATTAGGGGAGTAATTGACTTACCATTAGCGTGAGAATTAGTAAAAAACAAGAAGAAATATCCCTAGGTCGCCCCTTTGCTCTCCAAGAACAAAGTTTGCAAAAAAATAACGTGGTGGGACTTTTTCCATTTTTACTCACAACACACCCTCAAACCTTGATGTTCTAAAACCACCTTTTCACGCTAAGATCAATTACGGGAGTTCTACCAGCCCGAATTTGATTCCATAAAGTCGTACATGCTTTTTATCGTCTTGAATATCCACTCAACTGATCAAATTCATAATCAAATCCCCGCATACGTTACTGGATTACCCTAGACCTTACTTGACTCAGATTTTGTCCAAGTCTGGCCTAGGTTAGAAATTTCCAAGTTACTACTCAGAAGTTTTCTGGCCCAAATTCCTTCCCCATTGGCTTATCCATAACGACGGTAACATGTCATTACAATAGATACCAATTTATCCATCACTCGTCCCCAAATGATAAACTAGGAAAAATGGGCTAAGGCAAGAACTAAGTAGTACCTGAATCGTCAAATAACTGGGGATACTTGTCTCATATGTCCTTCTCGGTTTCCAAGGTAGTTTCCTTAACCAGACGATGCTTCTATTGAACTTTCACTGACTTACTCTCTTTGGTTCTCAGCTTCCGGACATCACGATCAAGGATTGCAACCGGTTTCTCTTCATATTGAAGATCTTCTTTTAACAAAACTGAGTCCCACTTGATCATATAATCTCCATCCCCACGATGCTTCTTCAACATGGATACATGGAACACTGGATGGACTCCAAATAGGCTAGGTGGTAAAGCCAACCTATAAGCCACTGGCCCTACATAGTCTAGGATCTCAAATGGGCCAATGAAGCGAAGACTAAGCTTGCCCTTCTTGCAAAATCTCATCATCGTCCTTTATGGGTGACACCTTCAGAAGAACTTGTTCACCCACCTGAAACGTCATGTCCCTTACCTTACGATATGCATACTCTTTCTGTCGACTCTGAGGGACTAAAAGCTTAGCTTGGATACTCATCACCTTATCTTGAGCATCCTTTACCAAATCCACCCCAAAGGTTTCAAATCTCCAGCCTCAAACCATCCTATGGTCGATCTACATTCCCTCCCATAACGTGCTTCGAACGGTGCCATGTCAATGCTGGAGTGATAACTATTGTTGTAGGAGAACTCACACAAAGGTAGGAATTTATCCCAATGCCCTCCAAAGTCAATTACACATGCCCTTAACATGTCTTCCAACATTTGAATTGTTCTCTCCGACTGTCCATCATTCTGTGGATGAAAAGTTGTGCTGGAAGTTAGTTGAGTGCCCAACTTTTCATGCAACTTCCCCCAAAACTTTGATGTAAACTGCGTACCACGGTCTGAGATGATAGAAAGGGGGACCCCGTGCTGCCCTACTATCTTTTTAACATAAATCTTTGCTAACTGTTGGGCATTATAGTCTACTTTGACCGAAATGAAGTGGGCTGACTTAGTCAGTCTGTCAACCACAACCCAAATGGAGTCAAACTTTCCCAGGGTCTTGGGAAGACTAACCACATATCCATAGCTATCCTTTCCCACTTCCATTGAGGGGTTGGCATTCTCTGAAGAAAACCGACATGTCTTTGATGCTCATACTTTACCTACTGAGAGTTTTGGCACTTAGCCACAAACTCAGCTATGTCTGTCTTCATGCCAGGCCACCAATAAAGTCGCTTCAAGTCTCGATACATCTTGGTCACACCTGGATGAATAAAGTACCCCGAACCATGAGATTATGTCAACACCTTTTGAATCAAGTCATCCACTCGGGGAACACAAATCCTCCTCCTAAAACTGACCACACCACATGCATCAAGAGCATCATCTTGTGCCTTGCCAAACACTATCTTCTTTATGAGCTCATTCAAACTCTCATCCTCAAACTGCTTGGCTTTGATCTTCTCTATGAAAGTGGGTTTAACCTCAATGCTGGCTAACACCCCACCTTTCTATGAGAGGCCCAACTGCATGAACCTGGACTCCAAGGTCTGGATCTCCCTAGCCAAGTGTCGCCTGGACACACCCAAGCAAGTTAAACTGCCCATACTCACTGTCTTCCGACTTAATGCGTCTGCCACCACATTAGCTTTAACCTGATGGTATTGAATGGTGACATCATAATCTTTAAGTAACTCCATCCATCTTCGCTGTCTCAGGTTCAAGTCTTTCTGAGTGAACACATACTATGGACTATGATGATAAGTGAACACTTCACACTTGACTCCATAGAGATAATGTCATGAAATCTTGAGAGCAAACACTACCGCTGCCAACTCCAAAGAATTTCGTTGGGTAGTAATTCTCATGAATCTTCAACTGTCGTGAGGCATAAGTTATGACGTTCTTATCCTGTATCAACACAACACTCAAGCCTGAATGTGAAGCATCACAATAAATAATGAAATCTTTACCTTCCACTGACAATGTCAGAATAGGTGCTGTGGTCAGAAGAGTCTTGAGCTTTTGGAAGCTCTCTTCACATTTGTCAGTCCATTCAAAAGGTACCTCCTTTTGAGTCAGCCTTGTCAAGTGCGTGGCAATAAAGGAAAAATTCTTCACAAACCACCGATAGTAGCTGGCAAGCCCCAGAAAACTCCTAACCTCAGTCACAGAACTAGGCCAAACCTAGTTCTTGACTACTTCAATCTTTTGTGGATCTACCATTACCCCTTCTTTTGAAACTACATACCCCAAAAAGGCAACTGAGGACAACCAAATTCACACTTAGAAAATTTTGCATATAATTTCTATTTCCCGAGGACACCCAGAACAATACGAAGATGGTCTGCATGCTCTTCCTTACTCATCGAATAGAGCAAAATGTCATCAATAAAGACAATTACAAAGATATCCAGGAACGGTTTGAACACACCATTCATCAAACTCATGAAGGCTGTAGGTGCATTGGTCAACCCAAACGACATCACCAAGAACTTATAGTGCCTATACCGAGTCCTGAATGCCATCTTGGGTACATCTTCAATTCTAATCTTTAACTGATGGTACCCAAACCTTAAAAATCAATTTTAGAGAATACTGATGTACCCTGCAACTGGTCAAAGATATCATCTATATGAGGCAACATGTACTTATTTCGAATGGTGACCCTATTCAATTGTTGGTAGTCTATGCACATCCTCATACTACCATCCTTCTTCTTAACAAACAATACAAAAGCACCCCACGGGGAAGCACTAGGACGGATGAAACCCTTATCAAAGAGCTCTTGGATCTGTGTCTAAGCTCTCTTAACTCTGTTGGAGCCATGCAATAAGGAGGGATAGAGATTGGGCGAGTGTCCGGCTCCAAGTCCATACAAAAATCTATATCTCTATCTGGAGGCATACCAGGTAAATCAGTAGGAAACACTTCCTTAAACTCAGACACTACAAGAATAGACTCAATAGATGGGGACTCTACATCGACATCCTGGATATGAGCCAAATATTCCACACAACCCTACCCCACCAGTTTCCTAGCCCGGATGAAAGATATGATCTTAGCTGGCTTCAGCTTGTACACCTCTTTCCACTCTAACTTTTCCCTACCCGGGATCTCTAAGGTCACATCTTAACATTACAATTAAGCACATCATAATAGGGGGACAACCACTTCATGCCTAAGATTACATCAAAATCAGTCATATCCAAAATAACAAAATCAGTCCAAGTTTGAAAACCCATAATCAGGACAGAACAAGCACGATTGACATGGGCGACTACGACAGACTCTCCAATTGGGGTAGAAACATGGATGGGGGGTATCAAGCATATCATAAATCGCATCAAATCCCAAGGCAAACTATACTGACACATAAGAGTAAGTAGAACCCAGATCAAACAAAACGGTAGCCATCCGGTCACAGACAAGAGTAGTACCCGTAATCATTGCATCAGAAGCCCCAACCTTGGTCTTGTCCGGAAATGAATGAAATTAAGCCATTTCATATTGATGGGCAAACCTCTCTGCCTGGCTGCACTTCTCCCCTACCTGCATTACCATTTCCTCGGCCTCCACGACCTCTCTTATTTCCTCCTCGCCCACCTTGTGGACGTCCTTTGTCATTATTACCTCCAACCACCGGTACCACTGCTCTGGTCTGCTGTTGCACGGGTTCAATCATGCACATGTGGGTACAATATCTCCTCATGTTCCTGGTTTTCCACAATTGTAATAACTGCGGTAAAGAGATGACCTATTTCCTAGCGTAAAAGAGGCTCCCTGACCATCCTGTGTAGGTTCTGCTACGGAGTCCCTGAGTAACCACCTGTCGAAGTGGGCATAGCTCACTGAATTGGTCGGGCTGCAAATGTTGACTTACCTAAACCTCTGGAGTAGGAGCCATTAAACTTACCTGTATTCTTGAGCTTCATAGCTAAAGCCTTAGCCTGTCCGTCCCGTCGAACTCCATCTACCTTCTTCACAAAGTCTGTCACTTCATTAAATATTTTTTCCTGCAGAGATCATGAACATACAATACCTGCAACTTGAGATTCAATCCCTCGATGAACAAATGGATCCTCTCTTCCTATTTAGTCACCAAATCCGTAGCATATCCGGACAAGGCATGGAACTTAGCCTCATAAGCAGCTACAATCATACCACCCTGCTCCAAAGCCATGAACTCATCCCTCTTGCAGTCCCTCAAAGTCTGGGGCACATACTTCTCCAGAAACAAGGCATTGAACTGAACCTAGGTGAGTGGAGGCAAGACTAATGATCGATATTCCACAAAGGCTGTCCACCACTGCTTAGCCTAACCTTGAATCTGAAAGGTCACTAACTCAACTCTATGCTGGTGCATGATGCCCAACTTGTGAAGTCTCTCATAGCAATCTAGGATGAACTCATGATAGGCATCCTCACTTTTAGAACCATGGAACACTGACAACTTTAACTTCCAAAACTTGGTCAGCATCTCATGCTCAGTGCCAGTCATCACATGGCCTAAAAGTGGACGGAAGAAGACATCAACACCCACCACTCCATCCATCTTAGGGACTGTAGCAGCAGCGGGGTGGATGACTAGAGGTTGAGTAGCTTGCACCGTGGGAATGGCTCTAGTGCCGACCAACCCACTCAAAAAGGTCAAAATCTGCTGAGCTATAGCTGGATCCAAAGGGGGAAGTCCTGCAGTCCCAGCCCGTGCATACACTTCCAACTCAATCTCCACATTCTCTTCTCCCTCGGCATGGGGTGCGGGATAGGCCTCTCCCCTGCGTACATTCTCAGCTTGGGCCTCACTCCTGGCAGGTGCTACTCTTTCTTGATGTCTGCCCTTTTCCTCTTCCTCCACCCCTACCTCGGCCACATCCTCTCGTTGTGGGATTCTTTGCTGGCTCATTGATGGGAGCTACTGGCCTAACACCAGTGTTTCCCGTGTTAACTATCTGCGAACCAAAGAGTGAAAAAGATTAGATACCAATTTGGATCACCAGTACCAAGTGGAATCAAGTTGTACCACGAAAGGAGAAGAAGATAGAGAGATTTTTCTAAAGTCCTGTAGCCTCTCGAAGAAAAGTACAAACGTCTCAGTACCATTCCGCAAGACTCTACTAGAATCGTTTTGGTACAACGAGATCAATGAACCTAGGACTCTGATACCAACTTTGTCACGACCCAAACTACCGTAATCGGCACCCACACTAACCCTCCGGTGGGAGAACTATTACTACAACCCAAGTAGGCAATACAAACCAAAAGACGAGCACTTGAAGATGTGAAAACAAGTTTAAATAATAAATTTAAAAGCTTAGTTCCCATAAACTCAGTAACTTATAAAAAAGAAACATAAACAAGCAAAAATTCAACTCCTAGAACCTGAAAGTCATTGTACCAAAACTTCTAACTAAACAGTATAAGATAAGGGGATGCAACCCCAAAACAACTAAACGTAAAGTAGAGAGTCTGAAAGGTCTAAGTCTGAAGGAAATGGACTAAGATCCTAGATGAATCCATGGTAGCCTGAAGGAACTGGCCCACCCTTAAACTTGACAAGTCAGTGATCTCCTAGCTGAGGTCTCTCAACAGCCGCCTAAAGATGCCCTATACTCAACAAAGAAAGAGAAAGTGCAGTATCAGTACACAAACCAACAGTGTACTGATAGGATCACGCGGCTATTCCAGTAAGGGTGACATACACAAATAACTAAAACATAGTAAACCACAAATATACAGAATGAATAACAATTTACCAGTTCATGCAAATATACATCAGTTTCACAATATCAATCTCAAATGCAACAATCAATGATGGTTCTCTCATGGAACCGACACTCAAACTGTTAGAGTGTCGGAACGTGACACCCGATCCAATATATGTTAGAACGCGAGACCCAATCCAATTATATGTCGGAACATGACACCCGATCTAATCAACCACAATCACAAACACAATCAGCACCCCAATGAATGATTTGCACACTTGTATCATACAATCAGGTAATAGGTTCACTGCATGCTACGAAATCATAAATATTCATTTCATTAGATTCATTTCATTTTTCCATGTTCATCTACATACATGAATACAATGGAGTAGTTAGCAGGAATATATAACACAGACGGAAAATCAAACCATCACCTACCTCGAAACCAATCCTGAACACTCTTAAGGAACATGAGTTTTCCCTTTTCGGAGTCTCTCAACTTGTTCTTGGTCTAAAACAAGTAATTAATGAAAATGATCAATAATAGTGGCCTAGTTTACCCGGATTATATCCAAATACTAACCCTTGGCCAATTCCATGATCCTAACACCCAACTTGGGATTTTTGCACCATTTAACTCAAGCCAAAACCCTCCCCCAACGATAAATAACAATGATTTTAAGTTCTAAGTATCAATTTATGAATTAGGGGAGTAATTGATATACCTTTAGCGTGAAAATTAGTGAAGAACAAGAAGAGATAGCCCTAGGTCACCCTTTTTCTCTTCAAGAACGAAGTTTGCAAAAAATTAACGTTTTTGAGATTTTTTCCATTTTTACTCACGATTGGCCCGCCATAGAGGCCTCACCCCGGAGGGAATAATCCCGCCGTGGCGGTTTGCACAGAGACAGAGACTCAGATTTTTTTTTTCCAAGTCCCTATTTCACAACACACCCTCAAACCTTGATGTTCTAAAATCACCCTTTCATGGTAAGATCAATTACATGAGTTCTACCCGCCAAATTTGATTACGTAAAGTGGTGCAAGCTCCTTATCATCTTGTCTATCCACTCAAATGATCAAATTTATAATGAAATCCCCCATACATTAGCGGATTACCCTAGAGATTACTTGACTCAGATTTCATCCAAGTTTGGCCTGGGCTGGAAATTTCCAAGTTACTACTCATAAGTTTTCTGGCCCAAATTCCTTCCCCATTGGCTTATCCATAACAATGGAAAAATGTCGTTACAATAGATACCCATCACTCGTCCTCGAGTGACAAACTAGGAAAATTGGGCTAAGGAAAGAATAGAGTAGTACCTAAATCATCAAATAACTGGGGATACTTGTCTCGCATGTACTCGATTTACCAAGTAGTTTCCTTAACCGGAGATGCTTCCATTAAACTTTCACTTACTTAATCTCTTTGGTTCTCAGCTTTCAGACATCACGATCAAGGATTGCAACCGGTTCCTCTTCATAGTGAAGATCTTTGTTTAACAAAATTGAGTCCCACTTGATGATATAATCTACATCCTCATGATACTTCTTCTACACGGACACATGGAATACTGGATGGACTCCAAATAGGCTAGGCGGTAAAGCCAACCTATAAGACACTAGCCCTACACAGTCAAGGATCTCAAATGGGCCAATGTAGCGAGGACTGAGCTTTCTCTAGCTTCTTGTTAGAATTCTTGGTCCCTTTTATGAATCATGAAGACGCCTATTTATAGTTTTAAAATAGAGTATTTGTGATTAGAACATGATTTCCTTTCGGCCAATCAGATTTAAGTGACATGACATATGGGCTTTATGGAGTGGGATTTAATTAAATCCATATTTTTATTAGATTTAAATAATTAATTCAATTATATTAAATCATAATATTTATTTGGACTAATATATTCATGAATTTAATATAATTTGAATCATTTTATAAATTTATGTTTAATAAATTTTAAATGGTTACAACATCGTCTCGCCCACGGTGTCAGAACTGTCATATACCTTAATTAAGTGGATCCACTAAGCTATGCTTAAAAGTAATAATGAATCGTTTAAAAAGTACAATCATTTACCCATGTAGGCTTCATGGTTTATGAGGAATGTGAGTTGTTTGAACTCATCCCCCATATCGGTGCTCAATACTACTCTCAATAATATATAAACTCAGGCTCAAATGTATAAAACATAACTCTTTCTCAATTTGAGTTAATTACTCAAAAGATCCTCTTAAAAGAGGTAATACTCTAAAATATCTCTTAACTCATAAACTCATTTAGAAATCAATGTTTCTCTCGTTTTAAATGTAAAAATGATACATTTGGAAATACCTAGTTCCCTTATACTCTTGTTCAATCATGAACACAACTCTTCTCATTCTCATATTTACCTTCTCAAGACTTATTTCAAAACCATTGTGATTACAAAAGAATCCTCTAAATGACTCAAAAAGACCTCTTGAACTTTTCCCTTAAACTTACTTTAGTTTGGAATGTAAATTACGACATGTGATTAGGACACATAAGATCTCTCAAGGATTCATGGAGACTTTAGAAGCTAATACAAATAAGAGAATGTAGTCATGACTCAAAGGAATACGTCCGGAACGAAACACAGAAGGAAAAAGATTAGGCTACCCTAGTGCACTGTTGGTGCTGGGCGCTAGGCCCTAAACTATTGGCAGTGGTTTGGGGTGCACTGCTGGCGCGGCGCGCCATACCCCAAAGTACTGACCAGGGTTCTGGCGCTATGGTGGTGCGCCGCCCCACACCCCTGCCCATATTTCTGATGAATTTTTTTATACTCAATTTAGGGTCCTAACTCGTTCAGAATAGATTAATACCTCCTAAAATCTTCTTGATTCTTAAATTCAACACAAATTCATGAAGAATTTCATACAACCCCTTCAAGAATCACAACTCATACTCAAGATCCTCAACCCAAGAAACTCAAAACATCCATTGTTAAAGAATGAAACTAAAATCAAGAACGACTCAAAAATCTCTTAACATAACGATTTCATGGATGAATTCACGGATGAATTAGATGTATAGTGTGAGGACGAACAAGTACAACACTGTGAGAAGCCTTACATACCTGAAAAGAACGATGTTCTTGGCAAAAATCGACGGGATCTTGATTGACGCTTAAAATCTAGCTCTTCTCTTATTTTTTCTAAGTGTTTAGGAACGACAAAGAATAGTTTAGCATCTGATTAGACCCTCAATTAGGTGAGGAAAAATGTGTGAAGCCTAGTGGGAAAAGGAAAAGACCAAAATACCCTTTTCTAAAATGGATGAAATGCCTTAGATACAGAGGCTCCACTCAAACGGGCATAACTTTTTACTCTGAGCTCAAAATTAAGCAAACTTGGCGGCGTTGGAAAGAGGACTCAAAGACCTTTAATTTGATAGGTCATGGGCCATCTAACTCCTTAGGTGCTAAAAGATATAGTTATTTGAAGTTGATTCAAAATGAAAAAGTGATGGGTGACTTGTACGAACCTCTCTTTAGCTCTTTTTGAAGTCCGAGGTGTTACATTTAGTGACCTTAACACCTAAGAAAATTTAGAATCACTCGGTACAATCTTATTCACAAACAAAGAATGGGTTGAGTCTTAACTTAGAAATTTTTGGGATGTTACAAATAGAAAGTAAACTAAAATTACGTTAGGAAAAATAAGGAATTTCGTCATCATAATGTGGCCTAAAATTTTGCATAAAATTAAATCCCACATTTTCTATTTTTGGTTTTTAATAGCTAAATTTTTTTAATGAATTTTGTGATGACAATATAAAGTGGACTAAAATTTGACTCACATATATTTATTAGTATATATCTAATAGCTCCAATACATCCCCCCCACCCCCTAAAATATTTGGCATTGTATTGCCTAATATTGAGATTCTTTATGTTATTGTTCCAAGTAAAAAATCATTCATGACCTAACAATCTTTATTAGCTTGTATTAAAATTTGGATATCCCTATAATTAAAATTTATCATTATTTTTCTCCTTTGAATTATTCATTTGTGTGTTTTAGTGATTTAGTAATCAATAATAACTTTTAATTCAAATTTCAAGATTTATCTCACATATGGTAAGAGAAAAATATATTTTAAACAAGATTCATCAAAAAAGATAGAAATCAAAATAAAATCACGTTAGAAAAAAATAGAAAGTTTTTCATCCTAACATGAATTAAAATTAGGAAATCATGTTGGCAACGATGGATAATCCCTCAAATGCAGTTGAATGGACATTTGCAGAAATGTTGAATCAACCAAAGTTAATGCAGAAGGCCATAGAAGAACTCAACACTGTTGTTGGGAACAATAGAGTGGTTCAAGAATTAGATTTTCCAAGGCTAAATTATGTCAAGGCCTTCATAAAAGAGGCCTTTCGACTCCATCCAATATCACCTTTCAATGTTCCTTACATGTCTGTCTCTGATACCATTGTCGGTGAAAAGTACTCCATCCCTAAAGGGAGTATTGTGCTATTAAGTCGTCTTGGACTTGGCTAGAATTCTAGAGTTTGGAAGGATCCATTAAATTTCAAGCCGGAGCGCCACCTCATAATGGAAGATGGTGGTGAAGTAGTTCTCACTGATTCAAACTTACGTTTGTTATCGTTTAGTATTGGAAGACGAGGTTGTCCAGCTGTGAAACTTGGCTCAAAAATTACTACAATGTTACTTGCTAGGCTTCTTCAAGGATTTACTTGGAGTTTACCACCAAATTCACCATGCAATAATTTAATTGAGTCATCTAAGATTAATCATTTTTCTACGTTAGCACTTCTTGCTCAGGTAAAACCAAGATTAGATAAGGCCATGTATCTTTAAGATTGCACATGTTTATCAATAAAGATTTAATTGGCATAAGTTTCTGTAGCTCTAAAGTCAATTCAATAACAAAAGCTTATTCACTTTATGAAAAGGTAACATCAATCTAAAGGACTTAATTTATGAGTTCAAATTCAATCAAAAAGCTAGATGATTTCAATTAAAATTTCCTTATGATTAATGTATCAAGAAATCTTCTAACTATTTGACTGACTCACAATATAGACACATAATAGATCAACAGAGCTGCAAGAAACATGACTTTATAACCACTTGAAACATATTAGATTTTACATATCATCTTGTCATATATAATATCTTTTTTACCAAAAAAAAACATATCTTCAAGCTAAGAAAGTGTTCTGATAAAACATATATGAGTGTTAAAAAAAAAGCTCTTGATTTTTCTTTTTGATATTTATTTCGCCGTGTATACGGAGTTCGGACATACAACTTTTACGGTTTTTTGAAAATTAATTTACATATTTATAAACTATGTAAAAATAAATTAATTTAAGTCACAAGAATTAAGAATTTAAAATATCAAACGACATATAGATAAATTGTAGTCCAAGATTTTCTTATTTAATTTTCAAGAGATGAACTATCTCATAGAAAATAATTATTAATGTAGGTTAATTTACCCTATGTAAAAGAACTTATACACAATTATCCATGTACAAAACATATACTCGTTGGAGATATACAAGAACATAAGCTCTTGTATCAGCAATGAATAACTAAAAATGAATTAAAAGGAGAACAGTAAAACATCAAGTAATTTCAAAGCCCCATTTTTTCAGATAATTCATAAATCAGTAAAGTTAGTGACTCTTTTATTTTTGGAAAACTTACATAAATCTCATTAGTTTAGGAGCTAATTACTTAGATCTGTCACGCCCCGAGCCTACACCCTGGACGTGGCCGGCACTCGAGAACCATCCCTGGTCTCCAAGCGAACCCTTGGCCTGACTCAATACTCAGCAGAAGACTTACTCATCAATATAGGAACTCCATACACAACTTCAACTCATAAGGATATCATTAATAAAATAGTTTAACTCAATATCTCTGAAATACTCAATAACATAATTGTTCAACTCAAGTCTTTAAAATATCACAAAGAAGATGGGAAAATACGCCTCAACTACTACTGTCTATGAAGCCTCTAATAACTATGATGGAAGTTGGGACAAGACCCACGACATCCTAACAAAACTGAAAGTAAATGTGGAACCCTGTGGAAGAAAAGGAGACTCACCAAAGCTAACTGGGACTGCGAGTGGTATCAACGGATCACCTGTTGATGACCCTAAATACCTGTATCTGCATCATAAAAATATGCAGGCCAAATGGCGTCAGTACATTGAATGCACGAGCATGCAAGGGGAATACTACAACATAACATAAAGCTTGAACTGATAGAAAGAAAGATATAATCACCTCATCTCAACTCAACTCAACTCAATATGAACGCACCAATAAACGATGCAAGATGTACAATGCTTTTAAAATAGTAGATAATAACTCAATGAATATGAAAATACATAAATAAACTCTTTACTCTTATTTGAGAGATTCTCTAACCGACAACCATCACTATGAGCTACGTGATGATACAACGTCTCGCCCACGCTGCCAGAACTGTCCTATACCTTACCGGAGTATAGAACATACTCAACTAAGTGGATCCACTAAGCTCTACTTAAAATCAATATCTAAAAAGTATGATCCTTTACCCATGTTGGGATACATGGTTTATGAGGATTTTGAGTTGTCTGAACTCATCCCCATATCGGTGCTCAATACTAATCCCAATACTCCTCCTCAATTTGAGATAATTGCTTAAAAGATTCTCTTAAAAGAGATAATACTCAAAAACTTCTCATGAACTCATTTGGAAATCAAGGTTTCCTCTCGTTTTAAATGTAAAAGTGTTTACACTTGGGAAGACTTAGTTTCCTTATACTCATTTTGAAACATGAACTCAACTTTCCTCATTCTCATAATCATTCACTCAAGTCTTAAAACAAGTTATAAATGATTGCAAAAGTGTAACACCCCGGATTCGAGAAAGGGCAAAATACCCATTTCCAGAAGTAACAGGTGTCAACCCACGCTGGCCACCCACGACCCGTGGATGGGACCATGGACCGTAGGTGTGGTCCGTGGTCGATCACCTTGGCACTTCTCAGAAAGGGTCAGAACCACGGCCGGACCAACAGACCATTGGTGGAACCACGGTCCGTGGTCTAAGACCCCAATTTCCAAGTTCCTGACCACCATCGACGGCCGTGCAGGATGGTCCGTCGTCCTGACCACGGTCCGTCAGTGGGGTATCATGGGTCATGGCTGGCAGTTAAGTTTCAGGGGTATTTGGGTCTTTTCCTAATTAATTAACTCCTATACTACGTCGTTTTACCCTTCACTAAGACCCCTATATAAGTGTTTTCAACCACCAAATTAGCCCATTCACGTCATTCTTCCAAAATCACAAAAGAAGATCAATTCTCCTCTCTAAAATATTTCTCTCTCTAGAAACTTGAAGAAGAAGAAGGGTTCAACCTAGGGTTTCAAGGCAAGCCTCCATTTTCACCATTGAAGATAAGCATTTGTCTTTGAGGTATGATATTTTTCATCCATGGATTCCTTCCATTCACTGAGTTCCCAAATTCCTCTATTTCAAAGTTAGAAATCCCCAATTGAGTTAGGGTTTTCTTGAATTGTCATGGGTTCTCTTGATTATTGATTTAAATAATTGGATTATGATGAAATAATATGATTTTATGGTGATTTTTACCATGAACCCATGTAATCCCCATGTTTTTAAGTTATGGATCATATGATGTGGAATTTTGATTATAAAGGAAGAGTTTTATGAAATTAAGCATGTATTGCTAGCTTTACATGAATTTATGATGAAATCCATATCTAACCCATGTTTTCTAAGTGTTGATGAATGAAAGTGAGTTTTGAACCTTGAAAGGTAAATTATGGACTTATGCATTTTCTTATGAAATTTATGCAAATGTTTTAAGTATGCTTTGAGAGTAAAATATCCATGATGATGTTGTTGTTGTATTGTTGAAAGTATTATTCTCATATACACATAATGGCATGATGTGAAAGGTTTTCTCACATAGTAAAGAATTCTAAGGTTGAAAGGCTTTCTCACCTAATTGAATCAAACATTAAGAGCTATCCTAATGAACCTAACTTGGATTGGTTATTGAAAGATACCTTTCCATGGATGATGGCTTAGCTTGGATCGGCAAGATGACGTGCCTTTCCATGGATAATAAGAACAAGTAATAAATGACTATTCCGTGAGATTTATGCTTATCACTGAGAGGATATTGAGATGAAAGCTCTCCCGTCAGTAAAGGCCGGGTTTATAGAAGCAATATCCTTATCCCTTACCTATATGCCCCCATAGGATGATTGTCTAAATAAACATTAGCTAGTGGATCCACCTAAGCTAGAAGTGATCGTCCTTACCTTGGTAAGTAGGATAACCCTTTTCGGTGTGGGAGACACCGGGGGATCATGTTATAGCTCACATGGTCTCTATGTCGGTTAAGGCTAATTCCCAACATTAATAATGAACTAAGGTTACTTCAAGAAGTATCTCATATGAGTTCAAAGGATTTAATGATGTTAGCTTGCATTGACCATGATTTATGACTTGTGTTTCCTAACCCTTATATATCATGTTTTAGCTTGGTCAATTGCATCTCATGAAATGAAATATCCTTTTTCGCACGATTTAAATGTTTTATGCATAGCTATCATACTTGATACATTATTTTGTACTAACGCATACTCTTGCCTACATTTCCCCAAATATAGGGTCTGATAGTCAAGTTTCTGAGTTTCATGGCTGGTGGTTGATTTCAAGGTTTCCGAGCTTTGGTGAGTCCTCATGCTTCGAGGACGGGTTTCAATTGTTATAGTTTCTTTCATGTATTTCACTTTTGGACATGATGTATGGGCTAGGCCCAATTTAATTCTATTGTACTAGATGACTATATTGAGACAAGTGTTTTAGACTTCCGCTCTTCTTTTATAAAAACTATTGGACTTGGACTATTGTTTTACTCTTATTGTTCTATTTCTTATGTTATGAAAGCTAAGTGGCTTGTATGGGGTCCTTCGGGGTTCTATTCGCCATGTTACATCTAGGGGGTACCCTTGGGTCGTGAATTTTTTTGTAATCAGAGCACAAGGTTCAGAATGGTCCCATGATGTCTAATAAGCCACGTCTAGTAGAGTCTTGTTCATAAGTGTGAAGCGCGTCACATTTATGAATGAGAGGATAAAAGATGATTAGGAAACTCCACTTCTTTCATTACTATTAAGTCGTATGATAGAGTTTAACTCTATAAGGTCTCTCTCCTAATCCTTATTTGATGCTCTAAAAGATATGGCTACTCAAAGAGCTTATGCTAGAAGGAATATGAGGGAGAATGAGGAACAAGAAGCTCCTCCCTAAGCTCCTCAAGTTTCGGTCGATACTTTGGCCAAACAAGTAACTAATGCGGAGTTTAGGGGTGCTTTTCAAGTGTTGGCTCAAGCTGTGATGGCCCAAGCCAATAGGGAGGTTTCGGTTCCCATGAACCCAAATGTGGGTACGTCGGCTTCTAGAGTGAGGGACTTCACTAGGATAAATCCTCTGGCATTTCATGGTTCTAAAGTTGAGGAAGATCCTCAAGAGTTCATTGATGAGGTATAAAATATCTTGATGATCATGGGAGTGACGCCGGTGGAAAAGGCGGAGTTGGTCGCTTATCAACTAAAAGGTGTTGCTCAAACTTGGTTCAACCAATGGAAAGAAGGGAGGCTAGAAGATGCGGGTCCTCTTGATTGGGAGAAGCTTAAAGCCGTTTTTCTAGATAGTTTCTTTCCCCTTGAGATGAGGGAAGCCAAGGTGCTTGAGTTCATTAACCTTCGACAAGGGAGTATGAGTGTTATGGAATATGCTCTAAAGTTCACACAATTGTCAAAATATGCTCCAACAATGGTTGCCGATTCAAGGGAAATGATGAGTAAGTTCATTTCAGGTGTGTCCGAAATGGTGGTTAAAGAGTGTCGTACCGCCATGATCATTAATGACATGGACATCTCTCGTCTCATGGTCCATGCACAATAGATTGAAGAGGAGAGACTTAAGGAGAAGTCTAGAGAGGTAAAGAGGGCTAAGACCAGTGATGGTAATTTGTCTCATGCAAGGTCCGATGGACATGGTCGTTCTAGGTTTCGACAAAGGTTTTCCGGTCAAGGTTCCTCCAATGCTCCTTCTAAGTTCAACAAAGATAGAGTGTCTAACACTAAGCCTCAAGGAGGCAATGATAGTGGATCTTCATTGCCCATGTCTACTTGTACTAGGTGTGGAAGGAAGCACGAGGGTAAGTGCCTAGACGACACGGATGGTTGCTTCGGTTGTGGTAAGAGTGGTCATAAAATGAGGGATTGCCCAATGCTTGCGGCTAAAGGAAGAGAGGGCAAGCAAGCTCCTCCTAGTGGTTTAGGTCCCAATGCTCCTAAGCAAAACCAATTCTTTACACTTCAGACTCGTGGTGAACAAGAGAGTTATCCCGATGTGGTTAAAGGTATGTTGAAAGTTTTCCAACTTGATGTATATGATTTACTTGATCCCAGTGCTACCTTGTCTTTTGTGACGCCATATGTGGCTATGAGGTTTGATGTGCTCTCCGATGTATTGTTAGATCCTTTTTCTATCTCTACTCCTGTTGGTGATTCTATTGTGGCTAAGAGGGTATATAGAAAGTGTCCCGTTTCCTAGTCCAATAGAGTTACTCTTGTTGACTTGGTAGAGCTTGATATGCTAGATTTTGATGTTATCCTTGGTATGGATTGGTTGCACTCATGCTATGCTTCTATTGATTGTAGAACTCGTATAGTTAAGTTTCAGTTTCCAAATGAGCCTGTCCTAGAGTGGAAGGGGGGAATTTCTATGCCTAAGGGTCAGTTTGTCTCTTTTCTTAAAGCTAGAAAGATGATTTCTAAGGGTTGCATTTATCATCTAGTTAGGGTGAGGGATGTAGATTCCGAAACCCCTACTCTTGAGGCGGTCCCCATTGTAAATGAGTTTCCAGAAGTGTTCCCAGATTACTTACCTGGTATTCCTCCCAAAAAGGGATATAGACTTCGGTATTGACCTTCTCCCTAATACGCAACCTATCTCTATTCCTCCTTACTGTATGGCCCCGATAGAATTAAAAGAGTTGAAAGAACAATTGAAAGACTTGTTGGATAAGGGTTTCATCCGACCGAGTATCTCCATGGGGTGCTCCAGTTTTGTTTGTTAGGAAGAAGGATGGTTCTCTTCGTATGTGTATTGACTATCGTCAGTTGAACAAGGTGACTATTAAGAATAAGTATCCTCTTCCGAGGATAGATGATTTATTTGACCAACTTCAAGGAGCGAGTTATTTCTCTAAGATTGACATTAGATCGAGTGATCACCAATTGAGGGTGAAAGAAGATGATATTTCGAAGACAGCTTTTCGAACTCGGTATGGTCATTATGAGTTTTTGGTAATGTCGTTTCGGTTGACTAATTCTTCGGCGGTGTTTATGGATTTAACGAATAGGGTATTTAGACAATACCTTGACATGTTTGTGATTGTGTTCATTGATGATATATTGATTTATTCGAGAAGTGAGAATTAGTATATTGATCATTTGAGGATCGTGTTACAAGTTCTTAAGGACCAACAACTCTTTGCAAAGTTTAGAAAATGTGAATTTTGGCTAAGATCCGTAGCTTTCCTTGGCCATATTGTTTCAAGTGAGGGTATTGAGGTAGATCCTAAGAAGACAGATGCGGTCAAGAGTTTGCCTAGACCTCTAAATCCTTCGAATATTAGAAGTTTCTTGGGTTTAGCCGGTTACTATAGAAGGTTTGTTGATGGATTCTCCTCGATTGCCTCTACTTTGACGGCTTTGACTCAAAATAAGGCCAAGTTCATATGGTCCGAAGCATGTGAGAAGAGTTTCCAAGAATTGAAGGATAGACTTACTTCTGCTCTGGTGTTGACTTTACCGGAAGGGACAGATGGCTTTGTGGTTTATTGCAATGCCTTAAGAATTGGGTTAGGGTGTGTGCTTATGCAAAATGGGAAAGTGATTGCCTATGCCTCAAGGCAACTTAAGATTCATGAGAAGAATTATCCTACCCATGACCTTGAACTAGCGGCGGTTGTTTTTGCCTTAAAGATTTGGAGGCATTATTTGTATGGTGTGCATGTATATGTGTTTACCGACCACAAGCGTTTTCAATATGTATTTAATCAGAAAGATCTAAAATTTTCGCCAAAGAAGGTGGCTTGAGCTATTGAAAGATTATGACATGAGTGTTCTCTATCACCCCAGAAAGGCAAATTTGGTGGCGGATGCTCTTAGTCGGTTGTCTATGGGAAGTGTTTCTCATATTGAAGAAGAAAAGAAAGAGTTAGTTTGAGATGTTCATAGATTGGCCCGATTGGGTGTTCGGTTAATGGACTCTACCAAAGGTGGTGTTATGGTCCACAATGGTTCAGAATCGTCTTTAGTGGCGGATGTGAAAGCCAAGCAAGGGCTTGATCCAATTTTGGTCGACTTAAAAGAAGCGGTGCTTAAGAAATCCGTTGAGGCTTTCTCCCAATGGGGAGATGGTGTACTTAGATATCAAGGTCATTTGTGTGTTCCGAATGTTTATGACTTGAGGGGACAGATCTTGTCAGAAGCCCATAGTTCACGATATTCCATTCACCCGGGAGCCACCAAGATGTACCGTGATTTACGGGAAGTCTATTGGTGGAATGGGATAGAGAAGGATATTGTTGAGTTTGTGACTAAATGTCCAAATTGTCAACAAGTGAAGGTTGACCATCAGAAACCGGGAGGTCTATCCCAAGATATTAGCATTCCTACTTGGAAGTGGGAGGATTTGAATATGTACTTTATTGTTGGTTTGCCTCCCACCCGGCGACCACATGACTCGATTTGAGTTATAGTAGATCAGATGACGAAATCGGCTCATTTCCTTCCCGTTATGGTTTCCTATTCGGCGGAGGACTATGCCAAGTTGTACTTGAGAGAAATGGTAAAGTTGCATGGAGTGCCTTTGTTCATTATTTCTGATTGTGGTACCCAATTCACTTCACAGTTTTGGAAGTATTTCTAAAAGGGTCTTGGTACTCGTGTTAAGCTTAGCACGACCTTTCATACCCAAACCGATGGGCAAGCGGAGCGTACTATCCAAACTTTGGAAGACATGTTGAGAGCTTGTGTGATTGATTTTAAGGGTAATTGGAATGACCATTATCCATTGATTGAATTTTCATATAACAATAGCTATCACTCTAGCATTGGTATGGCTCCATTTGAGGCTCTTTATGGTAGGAGGTATAGATCTCCTATAGGTTGGTTTGAGGTGGGTGAGGTTGCCCTAATAGGTCTCGAGTTGGTACATGAGGCCATAGAGAAAGTTCAACTTATTAGAGAAAGGTTGAAAACGACTCAAAGTCGGAAAAAGTCATATGTCAATGTAAGAAGAAAAGATCTTGAGTTTGATGGTCATGATTGGGTTTACTTGAAAATTTCACCCATGAAGGGTGTAATGAGGTTTGGTAAGAAAGGAAAGCTTAGTCCCCATTACGTAGGCCCATATCAGATTTTGAGGCGTGTTGGTAAGGTTGCTTATGAGCTAGATTTGCCAAATGAGTTGACATCGGTGTATCCGGTTTTCCATGTCTCTATGTTGAAGAAATGTGTTGGTGATCTGACATCTATAGTTTCCTTATAAGTCTTGGGAATTGATGAAAATCTCTCTTATGAGGAAGTTCCGGTTGAGATTTTAGACCGCAAGTCAATAAGTTGAGAAATAAAGAAGTAGCTTCCGTGAAAGTGTTGTGGAGGAATCAGTTAGTTGAGGGTGCTACTTGGGAGCCGAGGCCGATATGATGTCCCGATATCCTCATCTCTTTCCTTCTACTCCTACTCTAGCTTTAGGTAATGAGTTCCTCATGGTTTGTTCTTTGGTTTGGAGTCACGTGTTTCTATGTGTTTCAATGATTTCCTTACTGTGCATGCTTTATGAAAGTTCAAGTTTTGAGAAAATGAGTCAATTTGATTGATTTCTACATGTTTATGTGCACATGAGTTTGAATTGCATGTAGACTACTTGATATGATGTTATGAGCATGCTTTTAGTTTAGAGTTGATGTTTCCTCCTCAGAATATGCATTTGAGTATGTTGTTAGCTTGGAGTTGATGTTTCCTCCTTGGATGTTAGCTTGGAGTTGATGTTTCCTCCTCGGATATGTGTATTGCATGCATGATGGGATGTTAGATTTAGTTTCACCGCTCTTATGATGTTTTGATAACGTCTTAGCTTGGAGTCGATAGTTCCTCTTTGGTTGTATGCATTGCATTGTAGGTTGGGTTGTTAGTTCCTCTCCTACTTTTTTCGTACTAGCTTGAATCTCATTCGAGGACGAATGATCCCAAGGGGGAGATATTGTAACACCCAAGATTTGAGAAAGGAAAAAATACCCATTTCCAGAAGTTGCAGGTGTCAACCCACGGCCCATGGATGAGATCACGGACCATAGGTGTGATCCGTGGTCGATCACCTTGGCACTGCCCAGAAAGGGTCAGAACCACGGCTAGACCAAAAGAACGTTGGTGAAATCACGGTCTGTGGTTGAGGCCCGTGGTCGAAGACCCTAATTTCCAAGTTCCTGACCACCATCGATGGGTGTGCAGGATGGTCCGTCGTCCTGACCACGGTCCGTCAGTGGGGTCTCGTGGGTCATGGCTAGCAGTTAAGTTTCGGGGGTAGTTGGGTCTTTTCCTAATTAATTAAATCCTATACTACATCGATTTACCCTTCACTAAGACCCCTATATAAGTGTTTTCAACCCCCAAATTAGCCCATTCAAGTCATTCTTCAGAAATCACAAAAGAAGATCAATTCTCCTCTCCAAAATATTTCTCTCTCTAGAAACTTGAAGGAGAAGAAGGGTTCAATAAGGGTTTCAAGGCAAGCCTCCATTTTCACCATTGAAGATAAGCATTTGGCTTTGAGGTATGATAGTTTTCATCCATTGATTCCTTCCATTCATAGAGTTCCCAAATTTCTCTATTTCAAAGTTAGAAATCCCCAATTAAGTTAGGGTTTTCTTCAATTGTCATGGGTTCTCTTGATTATTGATTTAAATGATTGAATTATGGTTTCTTATGAATGAATTGATGAAATACTATGATTTTATGATGATTTTTCCCATGAACCCATGTAATCCCCATGTTTTCAAGTTATGGATCTTATGATGTGGATTTTAATCATAAAGGAAGAGTTTTATGAATTTAAGTATGTATTGCTAGCTTTACATGAATTTATGATGAAATCCATATCTAACCCATGTTTTCTAAGTGTTTATGAATGAAAGTGGGTTTTGAACCTTGAAAGATAAATTATGGACTTATGCATTTTCTTATGAAATTTATGCAAATATTTTAAGGATGCTTTGAGAGTAAAGTATCAATGATGATGTTGTTGTTGTGTTGTTGAAAGGATTATTCTCATAAATACATAATGGCATGATGTGAAAGGTTTTCTCACATAGTAAAGGAATCTAAGGTTGAAAGACTTTCTCACCTAATTGAATCAAAGATTAAGAGCTATCCTAATGAACCTATCTTGAATTGGTTATTGAAAGATACATTTCCATGCATGATGACTTAGCTTGGATTAGCAAGGTGACGTGCCTTTCCATGGATAATAAGAACAAGTAAGAAATGACTATTCTGTGGGATTTATGCTTAGCACCGAGAGGATATTGAGATGGAAGCTCTCCTGTGATTAGAGGTCGAGTTTCTAGAAGCAATCTCCTTATCCCTTATCTATGTGCCCCCATAGGATGATTGTCTAGATAGACATTAGCTAGTGGATCCACTTAAGCTAGAAGTTATGGTCCTTACCTTGACAAGTAGGACAACCCTTTTCGGTGTGGGAGACACCAAGGGATCATGTTATAGCTCACATGGTCTCTATATCGATTAAGGTTAATTCCCCACATTAATAATGAACTAAGGTTACTTCAAGAAGTATCTTATACGTGTTCAAAGGATTTAATGATGTTAGCTTGCATTGACCATGATTTATGACTTGTGTTTTCTAACCCTTGTATATCATGTTTTAGCTTGGTCAATTGCATGTCATGAAATGAAATGTCCCGTTTTGCATGATTTAAATGTTTTATGCATAGCTATCATAATTGGTACATTGTTTTGTACTAATGCATACTCTTGCCTATATTTCCCCAAATGTAGGGTCTGATAGTCAGGTTTCTGAGTTTCGTGGCTATTGGTTGATTTCAAGGTTTCCGAGCTTTGGTGAGTCCTCATGCTTCGTGGATGGATTTTTATTGTTATAGTTTCTTTCATGTATTTCACTTTTGGACATGATATATGGGCTAGACCCAATTTCATTCTATTGTACTAGATGACTATATTGAGACAAGTGTTTTAGACTTCCTCTTTCTTTTATAAAAACTATTGAACTTGGACTATTGTTTTACTCTTATTGTTCTATTTCTTATGTTATGAAAGCTAAGTGGCTTGTATGGGGTCCTTCGGGGTTCTATACACCATGTTACATCTAGGGGGTACACCTGGGTCGTGACAAAAAGACTTCTCAAACTGACTCAAAAAGGTTTCTCGAACTTTACTCTTAATTTACTTTTAATTTGAAATGAAGATTTAAGAGTTTTGATTAGAATATATAGGATCTCTCAATGATTAATGAAGGCTTAGATAGTTAGTACTGAGAAGAGAGTCAAGACATGACTTGAAAGAACTTATACGGGATGAAGAACGGAGAAGAAAGGGGCCTAACGACCCTGGCGTACTGCTGGCGCGGGCGCCAGGCCTCAAACTACTTCAGTAGTTTGGGGTGCTGTGCTGGCGCGACGCTCCAGTCCCCAAACTACTGAACAGTAGTTTGGGCGCACTGCTGGTGCGGCACCCCACCCTACCCAGATTTTTGACAAATTTTTCTTGCTCAATTCAAGGCCTAACTCATCTAGAATCGAATGGTTTATTCCCAAACTCATTTAGATTAACAAACCCAATAAAATTCATCAAAAACCCACTCAAATTACATCAAGAACAACACTCCTTCTCGAAACCCTCACCTCAAGAACTCAACAAGACTCCATTGACAAAGAATGAAGCAAAACCTCAAGCACTTCTCAAGAACTCAAATCAACCAACATCAATTACGAATGTATGGATAAATTTACATGATTGACGTAAGGGTGAACAAACCCAACACTATAAAAACTTACATACCCCAAAAGAACTAAGTTCTTGACGAAAACCCTCAAATTCTTGAAGAACTTCTTGAAACCTCCTCTTTTCTCCTCTTGAACTTTACCCTAACCTTCCAAACATTTTAGAATGAATGAAAAATTGACTTGATCTGATTAGACCCCTTAACTTAGGTGGGTAAAACGTTTTAGGCTAGTGGGGTAAGAAAAAGACCAAACTATCTCTCCATAAAATGGATGACTTTTCTTAACTAGACAGGCTGCACTCAAACTGCCATATCTTCTTCATCCAAACTCAGAATTTAACAAACTCGGTGGCGTTGGAAAGAGGACTCAACGACCTTCAATTTGATATATGGGCCACCTGAATCATCCTGTGCTAAAGGTTATGGTCGTTTGAAGTTGACCCAAAATTCACAATCGAAGAGTCTTGTACCAATCTCAATTTAGCTCTTTCTAATCTAGTTCATTCTAAATTTAGCTCTTTCTAAGACCGAGGTGTTACAAGATCACTCTAGTTTGTAATACTACATATCTTATTAGATTTTGGTACATCAATATAGACTAACTTGAAAAAATTAGGATAGACCTTCTCCAGCTAATTTGAACATCGATATCTTATTACATTTGCTGCTTATAAATAGTAATCTTTAGCATACTTATAAAATTTTGGATTCTAAGCTATACAAAAAAATATACTAACATTTCTATGTTCTCGAAGCTCATAACAAATTTTACTACACTATAAACACCTACCTGGTGCAAATATGATTGGTTGGCTTAGTGTGTTTAGGATACGGAATGGCTAAAGAAAAATAAAATTAAATGAGAAGTTTCTGCATTTTCTTTATGGAAAGAAGACTCAACACATATATGTGACACTTTCGATGTATAGGAGAGAGCTACGATCAGTGGCAGAATCAAAATTTTCACTAAAAGGGTATAAAATATGAAGAATATGCCTCAAGTCATAATTGCTAAATATTGGATTACTTGAAATATTATAATACATATGTGGCGGGGGAGAGCTAAATAGGGTTGAGGGGGTTCATTTCAATTGGAAATTTTCACTATTTATATATTGAAGATCTTAATCGATGGATTTAGGTTATAATAATCTTCTTATGGGTATTGTTATGTATGAAGTACATTTAAGTATAAGATTGAATTGTGATATGAAAAAAATAGAATTTGTGAGTTTTCATTTTAGGCTTTTTTAACTTCATTTTGGTGTCGAATTAATATGTCTAACATTGCGCGTAAGAATTACTATGGTGAAATTCATATATTCCCTATGAAAAAACATAGTTGATGTTGTCGTCTTTCAAATTTTGTTAATGTGTAGTGGTATTTGGTGCCATTGATGTAAATCTTGATTTAATTGCTAGCATGAAATGAATGTGATGTTGAAGATGAAGGAAACATACAATTGGAACATGTCGAAGGAATATCCCAAGATCATGAAGTATATATATGATCCATGTCATCTCTCTGCTGCAGTGGAGGCTAGTGCTCTATACTGAGCTTCAGCACTCGATCGGGCTACTGTGGTCTGTTTCTTGGAAGTCCAAGAAATACAATTTACACCTAGGTAGATGCTATAGCCTGTAGTTGATCTCCTAGTCATAGTACAACCTCCCCAATCAGCATCTGAATATCCATACAACCTACATGGTGATTGTGAAATAATTCTGATTCCAATGTGTAGAATACCTTTGATGTACCTAAGACTCCTTTTCACTCCTTGAAGATGTTCAATGTTTGGACTTTGCATAAACTGGCTTGATAAATTCACAGCATGAGTGATATCAAGTCTTACGAGTGTCAAGTATTGAAGACTCCCTACCATCATTCTGTAAAAGGATGCATCAACCAAACTTCCCACAACTTCATGTAAACCATGATTTTGAGCCAAAGGAGTGGCTACAACCTTTGCCAAAGTCATCTCTGTCTTGTCCAGCAACTCAGCAACATACTTACTCTGACTTAAGTGAATTCCCCCTTCAAAATACTTAACCTCTACTCTTAGAAAGAAATGTAAAGTACCAAGATCTTTCATAGAAAATTCTTTCCCAATATGTAGAACCAACTCTGAGACATGTGATAGATTACTTCCTGTGACAATAATATTGTAACACCCCAAATTTTTTTTGAACTAAAACTCGAACTCTTCTTCGTTGTGAGTAAGATTTTACCTAGGAATTTAAAATTTCTTAAGTATTAAGGTCAGGTCACTAGATATAGCACCTTGAGTTCCAAAAAGAATTAAAAAGAATTCATTCAAGTCATTCCTTAGTTCTTTTATATTTTGGATCAACTTCAAAAGACCATAACTTTCAGTATAAGATGAGTTAGGAGACCCAGAAGATATAAAATGAAAGATCTCTGAGTCCTCTTTCCAACGCCACTGAGTTAGCTAATTTTCGAGCTCGTATGAGGGAGATATGCTCGTTTGAAGTCAGCCAGTCTATTTAAGGAAAGTTACCCAGATTTAAGAGGGGTATTTTGGTCTTTTCCTTACCCTATCAGATTTAATTCATTTTTAGTAATTAAATAGGGGTCTAAGATGATTTGGTTCAGTTTACACAATCATGATTCACGCTAGGGTTTTAGAAAAGAGTTCAAGAAGAGAAAAAAAGAGAAAAGAGGAGAAAAGAGGAGAAAAGTCAAGGTTTCGTTGCAGATTTCGCCAAGGGTTTGATCCCTAAGAGGTATGTAAGCTTCCATAGTATTGGTTTCATTCACCCACGTGCCAATCATGATTTATTCAGCGTAATTTCTTTCTTGAAATTTAAGAATTTAAGTTCTTGATGTGTTCTTGATAAGTGTTCTTGAAGTTTCATTCTAAATCTTGTTTTGTTGGGATTTCGATGAGTTTTTGAGATGACTGTATGGATTTTAAGAGTTGTTTTTGAGTAGATTCTTGTGTACTTTTGTTGGGTATTCGAAAGAAAGTGATTGGGGAAGAAACCATTCGATTCTAGGTTAGTTAAGGTCCGAAAATGAGAAACAAAAGTCGTCGGGGTTTTCGCTGGGTTGGGGCCTGGCGCCCTACGCTAGCCAGTGTAGGTAGAGGCTGGTGCCCTGCGCCACTCAGTGCACCCCAACCACACCTCTGTAGGTAAGGGCTGGCGCCCTGCGCCACTTAGTACGCCAGGGTCGCCTGCCCCCACCCGTTCTCCGTCGTTTCATCCGTCTGAGTTCTTTCGAAGGGTACCTTTACTCCCCTTTGATTCTAAACACTCTAAACTACTTCTAAACACCTAGAAATCATTCATAACATGAATCATAACCTTGAATGCATAATTAAAATTCAATGTAGAGTTAAGAGTCAAGTCTTGAGAGTTCTTTCGAATATTTTGAGAAAGTCCCTTTGAGTCTTTTTGAGGAGTCTTCTACAACTTCTAATAACTTTTTTCAATACTCGAGCAAGTGAGTATGAGAATGAGGAGAATGTATTCATGAGCCTATATTATCATCACGATATCCTTCATATCATGAACCATAACTCTTGAATTCATAATTCAAATTCAAGAGAGAGTTAAGAGTAGAGTCCAAGAAAGTCTTTGAGTTCAATTGTGAATCCTTTGAGATCAACTATCGATTTGAGCTAAGTTTTGAGGAAGTGAGTATGAGAATGAGAAGAGTCGTATACATGAATCCCATATTGTTATGTAGTCCTCGAGTTGAGTTGTGAATACCCATAAATTCCGCATGAACTTCGTAAACTGAGCATCTTTGAGAGGAGTAGTACCTTCAAGTTCTAAGTCTTGAGTATTGAGTTCCTAATCCTTTTGAAATTATATTCCTAGTCATGGGACTACTACATTTTAACCATGAAGGTCCTTGAGTTGAGTAGTTCATGCCCATAATTCCGCATGAACCCTATGAGTCGAGCAGTCTTGAGATGAGAAGTATCATTGAGTCCTTGAGTTGAGTAGTTCATGTCTATAATTCCGCATGAACCCTATGAGTCGAGCAGTCTTGAGATGAGAAATATCATTGAATCCTTGAGTTGAGTAGTTCATGCCCATAATTCCGTATGAACCCTATGAGTCGAGCAGTCTTAAGATGAGAAGTATCATTGAGTCCTTGAGTTGAGTAGTTCATGCCCATAATTTTGCATGAACCCTACGAGTCGAGCATTCTTGAGATGAGTAGTATCATTGACTCCTTGAGTTCTAGAGTTGTTGAGTTCCAAGTATCAAGTTCTATGCATGGTTATTGAAAATCTTGAATTGAGTCGTTCACGTCCATAATTCGGCATGAACCCTATTTTAAGAAGTCTTTTAACAAATTGTTTTAAAACTTGTTTTAAAGATTTGAGCATATGAGTTTGAGGAAGAGTCTCTGAGTTCATTTTCTCTAAAATGATATATGGGAACTAAGTAGTCCCAAAGAGTAAATGTTTTCACATTTAAAGATGAGAGGAAACACTGATTTCCAAAAGAGTTTTCATGAGCAGTTTTAGTACCATCTCTTTTAAGAGAATTTTTTTTGAGTAATAATCTCAAACCACAGAAAAAGTTATGTTTTTAAACATATGAGCTAGTTACATTTTGGGAGTAGTATTGAGCACCGATATGGGGACTAGTTCAGATAACTCAAAGTCTCCATAAACCATGTAGCCAATGTGGGTAGAAAGGGTCATACTTTTTAGATGATTCCTTAATGCTTTTTAGCATAGACTAGTGGATCCACTTAGTTGTAGGTTCTATACCCCGACAAAGTTTAGGACAATTCTGGCAACGTGGGCTAGACGTTGTATCATCACATAGCTCATAGTGATGGTTGTCAGTTTGAGAATCTCCCACAGAGTTATATTGTATTTTTATATACAAATTATGTTGCTATCTACTGTTTTAAAAGCTTTCCATATATTGTATCTTTTATTGTTGCTTTATCTTGAGTTGAGTGTCTAATCTTTGAGTGGAGTATCTTATTCTTGAGTTGAGTTTAGTTGAGTGAGTTGAGAAGGGGTAACTATGTTTTCTTTTTATCAAGTTCAAGCTTATGTTTATGCTTTAGAATTCCCCTTACATGCTCGTACATTCCATGATGCAGATACAGGTATTCAGGATCATCAACAGGCGCTTCGTTGAGGTCATAGGATATTCCAGTCAGATTTGGTGAGCCTTTTCATATTCCGGAGGACTTCACCTTTATCTTACGGTTAGTAGTTTTGAGATGTCGTGGGTCTTGTCCCGATATCCTTCTGTAATAGTAGAGGCTTCATAGATAGACAAAGTTGAGTAGTTTTCAGTATGTATTTTCTTTGAGTTATTTTTTACAAACTCTTATTTTATCTATTGAGTAGTTTTCAGATCTTTTTAAAGATTGAGTATTTGAGTTATTGAACTTAATTCAGTTTTTAAGCTTTTGTATGCTTGAGTTAGTCTTCTGCTTGTAGTCAGCCAGGATGATGGTTCGCTTGGGGACCAACAATGGTTCTCGAGTGCCGGTCACGTCCAGGGTGTAGGTTCGGGTCGTGACAAATATCATCCACATATAACAAGAGAAATATGATGCCTTTGTGATTTTGCAAAGTAAATAATGAGGGATCTTCCTTACTAAGGATGAAACCAAGATGTAGGAGATGCATGTTAAATCTATCAAAACAGGCTTTTGGTGCTTGTTTAAGACCATACAATGCCTTTTTAAGTAGACACACATGCTGAGGATACCTGGGATCAATAAATCCAGGAGGCTTACTCATGTACACTTCCTCTTGTAGGAAATCATAGAGAAAGGCATTTTTGACATCTAGTTGTCTAACTTCCCACTTTAAGCTGATAGCAATGGATAGAACCACCCTAATAGTTGTGGCTTTAACCACAGGACTAAATGTTTCTTCAAAATCTATCCCTTCGAGCTGCGAGAATCCCCTGGCCACAAGTCTGGCCTTGTATCTATCTAATGTTCCATCAGCCTTTAATTTTGTCTTGAACACCCATTTTCAACCTACGAAGTTTATACCAGGAGATTTGGGCACCAATATCCATGTCTTGCTGTTAGTATGTAAACCATTGATTTCCTCATGCATTGCTACAAACCAATGGGGTAACCTTAGTGCTTCCTTAGTAGTATTTGGTTCCCTCAACACATATGTGGGACATTTTCAATGGAAAGAAGACTCAACACATATGTGGTACACTTTTGATGTATAGGAGAGAACTACATCAGTGGCAGAATCAAAATTTTCACTTAAAGGGTATAAAATATGAAGAATTTGTCTTAAGTCAGAATTGCTAAATATTGGATTACTTGAAATATTATAATGCATATGTGGCAGGGCAGAGCTAGATACGGTTGAGGGGTTCATTTTGATCCCCTTTGATGGAAATTTTTACTATTTATATATAGTTAATTTATATATTGAAAATCTTAATCAATGGATTTAGGTTATAATAATCTTCTTATGGGTATCATTATGTATGAAGTACAGTTAAGTTAAAGATTGAATTGTGATATGAAAAATTTAGAACTTGTGAGTTTTTATTTTAGGCATTTTTAACTGCATGTTGGTGTCAAATTAATATGTCCAACATTGTGCGTAAGAATTAATATGGTGAAATTGATCTATTCTCTATGAAAAAACATAGTTGATGTTATCGTCTTTCAAATTTTGTTAATGTGTAGTGGTATTTGTTGTTGTTTCTGCCATTGATGTAAATCCTGATTTAATTGCTAGCATGAAATGAATGTGACACAACATTAGACATGTATCCCGAGATATATGTATCTAGAATAAATTATACCTAATTTCGACCTCATGTATCCCGAAATACATGTATCTGGACACACCAAAATCTGGTAAAATTCATAATATTACAAAGTAAATTAAATTTAAGTAATTAACTCATAAACTAGTGTGTAAGTTCGGCATCTAATAAACCAACCAATGTAATTAACTATCACAATTTTCAAACAATAAGCTAACATCAAGCGTAATATATACAGGACTAGAAGCTTAAAAAAATTCAATAATTGTCATATTCATCATAAATTCCAACATACCGCTTTTTTTGCGATCGTTTGGTAGAAAAGTGATTGACATATATAGGACTAATAATTATAAGTTATGACATTATTCTTTATCTTTCAATTATAACAATAAGAAATTACAGGTTATAACATTATATTAAATTAAAAAAATAATTTAAAATAACAGTAAAAATCAATTAGTGTGAAAAATAAATAAAGTAAAAACGGATAGTTTAGTAGTAAATAATTTAAAAATATTAATGATATTTAATAGGAGACATAAAAATCGGAGAGCCATAACAAAATAAATATTTGTTTTCCTTGTTTAGCTCAAAGCAGTTATTGACATTTTCTCTCACTTGTTAAAATTCGTCCAAACAGATTTATTTTCTTTTTTTCGAACGTTTCTTTCTCTTCTCAATATTTTCTTTTTTTAGTCGTCACTCTCGTCTAATTCCTATTCGTTTTTATCAAATAATCTTTATTTTCTTGTAATGGACAGTTTCTTATCAGTATTAATAAAGCATGGTGGTAGATGGAATCCTTCAGGTTAGTGTTCTTTTCGAATTTTTTTTGTACTGGTATACCAACAAAATGTAAATTTTTTTTATGAACAGTGATATTGGAAAAAAAATATTCAGATTTTGTTTGTGTATAATAGTTTTAATTATGTCATTTTTTATGTGTATTGTTGATTTTGATATGAACATTCATTTTTTTGTATGTTTCCGGTTAAAAAAATTACATAAAATTTATTTGGAATTGGTATATTGATTATACCATACATGTATGACAATTTGTAATGGTTTTTGGTACGATTCTGTTATGATTGGTCTTTTTTGGCATTATATTGGAATGGATTTGCTATACTGTTTATTTAATAAATGACAATTAATAAATAGAAATGGTATTATTTTGGTATTGTAGTGGCATGATTCTGGTATGAATAAGTGATGACTTATGACATGAAATAGGTATAATTTTGGCATGAAATAGGTATGAAAAGTGTGCATAAAAATTGTATGAAATTTGTATACTGATTTCAGATTTTTATTGTGTATAATAATTTTAATTATGATGTTTTTTTATGTATAGTATTAGATTTTGGTATGAATATTGAATTTGTTCATTCTTTGTCTGAACCATTTTCAATTTTTTGGTATGTTTCTGGTTAAAAAAATTACATATTTTTTTTTGGAATTCGTATACTACTTATACCAGACATGTATGACAATTGATAATGTTTTTTGGTACGATTCTGGTATGATTGAATTTTTTTTGGCATTATATTGGAATGGATTTGGGCATAATAATGGAATGAATTTGGTATACTATTTATTTAATAAATGACAATTAATAGTTAGAAATGAAATTATTTTGGTATTCTAGTGGCATGATCCTAGTATGAATAAGTGATGACTTTTGGCATGAAATATGTATGATTTTGGCATGAAATAAGTATGAAAGGTGTGCATAAAAATTGTATGAAATTTGTATACTGATATAACATATGTATTTTTACTTTTGTATTCTGTAATACCGACACAATGATTTTTGATGGAACAAGCAAATATGTTGATTTTTTAGATGGAGGAAATTATTTATGAATCTTCCTGTAACACCCCGACTTTTCAGAACTCTAATTTAACTCGTACCTTCTTGGAAAAATAAAGAGGGTGAGTAATGAATTAAGAATGATGTCGTATGTCATATTTTAAGTGTTCAAGGGTTGTATCTCAAGTTTTTAAGTTAGGTAAGTTGCAAAATAAAAGTTGGCGAAAGTTCCTTTTAAAATATTTCTCTGAAATTTAGGTCAAATGTATCGGAGGTTTTCTCCCAATCTACAAAGATTTATGGGGCCTATTACCCAGAAAATCGAAGGTCTACGAGTCTAGTTTCCAACGCATCAAACCGTTCGTTCATACGACTTCAGAATAGAGAGATATTCATGGTTTCGTGAGACTGCGCAAGCAGGCACGTGAGGTGGGTCCCCTAGGTCGGTGGAACTCTTTATATATCTTCTTCTTCGACTTTTCTTCATTTTTTTCTAGAAAATAACCAGAAAATTTAGAAAACCCACTTCTAGGATCAACCAAATTATATATTTTCTCGACTTAAGTCCTTGACGAAAGTTACGCGTTGAGCTCGTCATCATGGTATAATTTGTTTTATCGATTTCGTAGCATATCATACTTTGGTGTTGGGACAGCAAGGGTTTGGACATACTTTAA
>JAJONR010001654.1:0-20707 GCA_029582245.1 Solanum etuberosum
TACGTGGAGGAGGTGGTGGAGTGGGGTAAGAAAAATAATTTAATTTTTTTTTTATGGATAGTAATACTTTAATCTTTAATTTTTAATTAATATTAATATTTTATTATTTAATTTTTGTCAAGGTGGAATATTTTATCCACGTGGAATGCCATGTGTCAATGTTTTTCAAATAAAAGAGAGAATGCATTACACACACCACTGAGGTGTGTTTCTCAAACTAAAAAGTGATAGTTTAGGTATGAAACTCACACTCTCAATAGTTTAGGTATGAAACTCAAAAAAAGGGGATAGTTTAGGTGTGTTTTTGACACTTAAAGTTTCAATAAAAGTAGGATTTGAATTTCATTCTATTTGGGGTAGGTTTTCCCTATATCTTGATTTTATTATTTTAAGACGGACAACATTACTATTAATTGAGAGTTTCTCTTCTTTACACCTTTGTGTGTGGCTATTTAGGATTTATCTTACAACCTTATAAGAACGATTCTTAAGAGGTGAGATTAATTCTTTAACTTGATACCTTTGGTTCTTATTCGTAAATTAAAGAAGGTAATTAGTCTTATACTAATTATTGTCTCTAGTTTCTTCGAAATAGGGGTCTAGATCACTTTTTGATCTAAGTTCTTGAATTGGCTCTATTAGTATCAATAATTAACTCTAATCCGCTAATTTTTTAATACTAAGATCAATTAGGGTTCTTAGCACATCTTTTGAATTTGGAGATTTTCTCTTCAAATTTCACATATCTTTCAATTCTTGTTTTTAATCTTAGTATTTTTGCTTCCGTATTATTTTATTGTTATTTTGGTGACCCGATTCTTATCAATAAGTCTAAAGGGTTTAGGTTGATTAGGACCAACACAGATATTTGGAGTATAAATTCAATTGTGTAATGCATGAAGCAGGCGTAGAAGTGAGACTTGATACACAAGTTGTCACCAAGAGTGAAAGATTCAAGTATCTGGGTCCTGATCCAAGCAAATAGGGAGATTGACGATGACATCACACATCGTATTGGCGGCATGGATGAAGTGGAGGCTTGCTTCCGGTGTGTTGTGTGACCAAAAAGTACCATCAAAACTTAAAAGGTAAGTTCTATCGAATGGTGGTTAGACCGACTTTGTTATATGGGGCAGAGTATTAGACAGTCAACAACTCTCGGGTCGGGTTCAGAAGATGCAAGTGGCGGAAATGAGGATGTTGAGATGAATGTGTGGGCATACTAGAAGCAATAGGATCAGAAATGAGGATATCCAAGACAAAGTGGGAGTGCCCTCCGTGGTGGACAAGTTTAGAGAGGGAATATAGAGATGGTATGGGCATGTGAAGAGGAGATGTGCAGATTGCCCCAATGAGGTGTGAGAAGTTGGATATAGTGGGGTCGAGGAGAGGTAGAGGTAGGCCAAAGAAGTCTTGAGGGGAGGTAATTAGACACGATATGGCGCATTTTCAACTTACCGAGGACATGACCATAAATAGGAGGGTATGGAGGTCACGGATAAGGATAGAAAGTTAGTAGGTAGTTAAGAGTTGTCTTATTACTAGCTTAGTCATGTATTTGGTTTCGTGGTAGTATAGAGCACCATGTCGGTTGTAATATTAGCCTATTCAGATAGTCTTTGGCTCTTGGTATTTGATATCATCAGTGGTTTACTTTGTTTAGATGATCGCACCTTGTTGTGGTTGTTAAGGTTCCTTGCATATAGTTGTTACTGCTTTGTTATTCGCTATCATGTTTCTCCCCCACTATCGACTGGCTTTTTTCGTTTTATTACTGCTTTCAGTTGCTGGTGCCAAGGGCTGCATACACTCTACCCTCCCCAGACCCATTTTGTGGGATTTCACTGGGTATGTTGTTGTTGTTAATCACTATACATCATTCTCCTCAAGTGGGAAAAGGCAAACAGCATGTGGACTATAACGAACTGAAAATTTGGACCTCCCATTCACTAGATAAGGCGACAGGCGGGTGCATTTTCAATATTGAGCATAAGTATCATCATCAAGCACAATAAAAGAGAAATTAATCATGGAAAACTGATCTGAAGGTAATTTCTCTGCAGTAACCTCTGCCTTCTCTGCTATCCATGCAGAAGTCCCTCTCCCAACACCCACCAGGAAAAAAGATCCCCAAATTAGGATGCTTATTCATTAGCACGATAGATATGATAAATACCTTTCCAAGAGACCAGTAGATGGATTCCTTCCTTGACCATATTGATGAAATAAATATTTAACGATATCACCTGAGAAATAAAAACCACTCATTAGTTTACTAGAGGAACAGAGTTGTATAGAATGCTGGTTGTCTCATCAGCTTTTTCAATATCATATATCCCAATTAGAAAGGAGGTGCCTCCTGATAAAAAGGAATTGGTTATAATGCATGACACAGATTGCAGCTCTTGTTTTCTCTTTATTTGCTTCTTTTCTTTTTGGCAAGTTATTCATTTGCTACGAACCTAGGACATATGGGTCTTGGTATTCATTCTATAGCAGCTTATGTACTTAAAATGTACAATGGCGCTCAGCAGGAAGAAAATGATTTAGAGAACTACAGCAGTTGGTGAACTTGTCACCATCCTTATACTGGAGCTGATGAAGTGACATGGAAAGGTGACTGTGTATATATTTCCCTTGGAAGTGCTTACCAACTCCTAGAAACAAGGGAATAACAACCATTGGCATGGTTCCCTTAAAGAATCCCAAGATTAGCTTTCATTCTTTGGCTGACCAATCAGAACATACTTAGCAAACTGGAGAGATAAAAGTCAGGAGATTGTTGAAGATAATAACCACTGCTTTTAAACTCAAAACCTGAGACAGTTAAGCATTTACTTTTTACTTGCAGTTTTTCTGACCCATATGCCATCAGATTCTGTAGACTGCCTAATATATACTGGTTCTTACTCTTGCAATGATGAGCTTGCATGGTGATCCAGTGTGCAAAAAGCAAGTCCTCTTTGAATAGGGGGTACTAAAGCTTGCCTTTATTGTGTGCTATTGCAAATAGAAGAGGAGTAACTTGGAAGAATTCCAACAAAAAGCTAGAACATAATAGAGACATGTAAAACAGTAAAAGAGAAGGTAAATAGTAGTCAAGTCACTAAATCAGATACAACTGAGAACTAAGCTAGGGTTCCATTGTTTTTGGTGATAGAGAGAACCATAAGATCATATGCTTTGCTTTTGTTAATGTGTAAATACCAAGGGTATGCCATCTTGAATATTGTAAACCATCATATCAATTGAGGTATCAAAGCTTCTCAAGTTACAACCAAAAGGAAGGTATTAAGATGTCTTGAGAAAGGCTCTACCAGGTTAGTAGTTCTCTCTTTACATTATGTAACTATCCCTACAACTGTACTCCAAATATTAAAGTTCCTCCCCTGACCCCTAGAAGAAAACAGAAAGCTGGATCTGTTCTTAAGCTAGTAAGATGATCAAGGGCACAACTATGCTTATAGCCTGTTTGGCCAAGCTTTTGGGAGGCCAAGAGCGCTTATATTTTACATCAAGTACTCATATATAAAAATAAAAAAAAGGAGGTGTTTGGCCAAGCTTTTGGGAGAAAATAAGTGTTTCTGGGAAGTAGCAGAAGCTGTTTTTCAGAAGATGTAGGTTTTCCCTCAATAGTACTTTATAGAAAAGCACGTTTGAAAAAAAATATACTAAGAAGCACTATTAGAAAGGTTGGTCAAACGATAGTTGTTGCTCAAAAGTGCTTTAAATTTATTGGCCAAACAAAAACTGTTTCTCACCAAAAGTACTTTTTTGAAAAACAAGCTATTAGTCTTCATCTTAATCCAGGGTAGCACAAATTAAAAGCGTGACCCGTGCACTAACATTTAAAAGCTGAAGCATGTATGTGGTATTGCACCCATTTGGTTGGAAAATGAACAGTTATTCAGCACTCCAATGAAATTGCCTTAAACACCAAAAAAGTACGAAGGAAAAGGAACTTCACTACTCATGCTTCTTACCACTTTCATAGAGCGAAGTTCCAGTATTTGGGTCAACAAGGAATGGGAACCTGCAAAATATCAACAATTCACTATGTTAAGAATGACAGCCAGGACAGCATTAGGCAAGAACCAAAAATATGGCCCTAAATGAATACCTAGTTTAATTAGCTTCTTGCCTCTTATCCATATGCATATACTAGGCAAAGATCTCCAATTAAGGGGATATACTAAGATGTGATTCAGAAAGACAAGACAAATTAAGAATACAATATAATAGACATCCATGAAAGATCTTTTTGCATCTTCACCTTCTCATGGTTCATCATTATTTGTTCTACATGTTATCTAGCTTTTCGGAACTTGTTTGTTAAAGGAGAAGGAAAAGAAATCCTCCAATGTTTGTCAGACTAACAAAGCTGAAAATAAAATTTTATCTGGAGATGGAGATGATCTACATACTGTTCTTTGCCTCCCAATCTTCTAACCAATTCACGGTGTCTCACTGAACCCTTTGGGCATGGGTAAATCTACAAAGTCACATTTGGAGCATAAGATAACCTCATAGCAAATTAAATAAGAGATGAAACTGAAACATTGAAAAGTAAATAGCTTTAACATTCAACATTTGTTTCGATAACTGCCTACATCAGGCTTGGACAGATGGGAAGAAATCACCTAGAGTTTTTGCCTCCACTGGCTTTGAACCTAAGACCTCATGATTCTCAACCCACTTCATTGAGAACCAAGCCACACCCTTGGGTTCATTTAATATTCAACATTTTAATGTGTTATATATTGCAGCAAATGAATAGATTAAACCTCATAATCAAGTAACACTAAACAAACAAACACAGAAAGGACTTCTGCATTTAAACCATGGTCTTTTCATTCCTACTAGCAAGTGATGAGGAACAATCTAGATCTTAGATGACGACCAAAAAAGGGATGAAACGTGGCCGGCACCCAATACTTACTTACCCATCTGCACCAAGAAAACATGTATAACTTAATTACTACCCGCTTCTACCCACATGCAACAATCATACCCAAAACATTTCATAGTAATTGTTTTACAAATTCAATAAGTGAAATAAAGATTCTTTTTCAATTTAAAGATTTATTCGATAAAGGGCTCTTGTCGGCCTAAACACAATCATTGATAAGGCATAAAGAAAGTCATTCATAAGGTCATGTGAGTACCCATAAACCCAAAATATTACAAGTTCATTTATGGAGCCTCTATGATGCTATGAATGAATAAATGAAGTTACGGGACTAGTCAAACTATACAAAATATTATAAACTAGACAACGTGCTCCCACGATCCATAAGTGGGTTCACAAAAAATAGCTATAAAGAAGCAGGATTCTACTTCATACGTGGACTGTCCTGTGTCTGACCAATACCTGAAATATGCACATGGAATGAAGCCCGAGCATTGGAACACTCGGTATGCATCATAGCTATACCACCACATGGTAGGGCAAGAGCTATATAAAACTCAATATGCATGTCAAGTTTTAATAAAAAGTTCAAGAAATTCAAGTACTCAATGTAGAGGTAAGAAATTCATATTTTCAACAAAGGAACATTGTTCACAGGATTAACATTTCAAGCATCATTCTCAATATTGTGTGTTTCAACATCAATTACACAAGTGGTGTTGTGTACATCAGGACACCATCCACATAGGGTGTCGTATATACCCTGATCAACTAGGCAACACACAATCATTATTACTCGTTTCCTTTTTCTTTATATCAAGTAGCTCATGTCATTTCTTTAATGAAAATCAAGAGAAACTGATTCCACTATTATCATTTGAAAATATTTCATGAATTTTGTAATCAAACATGTTATGAGAAACATTTGAAAGCATGGTGTGTTGCAAAAATGACACATGAGTCATATAAGAATAATAACCACTTATATAGAGTTTAAGACTTGGACAATTGGGAAATTTCAACATTTATTTCAAACCAAGGAGCAAACCACACAAGCTTGTCTGGCACATGCATCGAATCTCATTTAAATCATCAATTCGAAGTCATAAATTCGTATGGAAATCTCATGAGATAGTTTAGTCCCAACATACCTCAAGTCACCCTTAAATAGTTTAAAATTGTCATGTTCATCACAACGGTACTCAAGGACTTCATTCTACATATATGAACTGAAATTGTAATGACCTAGAAGGTCATTTTTGAAAATTTTCGTAAAATTACCATTTTACATCTCCCGATATTGACCCCGAGTCATTTCTCATTGAGTTTTGAAAGTTGGTTTCGAGCTTTGAGTGAAAGTTGTGAATTGCGTAAGTTTTGGGTTTTGAAAGGCTAAAGTAGCTTAAAAGTGGTTTTTGGAGTTTCGAGTGTCGGAATGGAATTGTTCCATCGGTCCTGGAGTGTGGAAATTTGTCCAAGAGAGTTGTCGACCTCCAATTCGGAGTCTTTTTGAGGATTTGAGGTCCTAAGTTGGAAATTGTTGAGATTTTAGCCTTTGGGTTGACTTTGGTCAATATTCGAGGTTCGGATGCTCGGATCGGCATTCCGAGAGTTTCTTTTGATTTGGGGGATGGTCTAAGTTCTAAGTAAGGTCTTGATTGAATATTTAGAGGTCCCGAGCTTGATTTAGCCTTTTTAGGTGGTATGTTTATTTCTTGTGACTTTCATGAGATTCGGGTTAAGAATCCCTCAGATTCGTGTTTCGGTGGTTCCAATGAGTCCAGAATGTCAAGTTTAGTCAATTAGCATATATTATTTGTGTGTACGGGGTTCCGAACGAATCCTGAGGGTCCATTTGATGATTTGTAGTTGGCTGTATTTTTGCTGGTGTCAGCAGGCCTCGCTTTTGCGAAGGCCAGCCCGCTTAAGTGACCTTCGCTTTAGCAAGAGGCCTCACTAAAGCGGGGTTCGCTTAAGCGAACCGGGGGTCGCGTTAGCGACATTCGCTTAAGCGAACCTATGTCCGCTTTTGCGAGATTAGAGAGGGTTTTAGACCTGTAATTTTGGGGTTTTACCCCATTTTTCCCCATTTTGAGTTTTGGAAAACCCATGGAGGCGATTTTGAAGAGATTTCTTGTCCTAAATCATTTGGGTAAGACTTTGTGACCATAAAACTTTAATTTCCTTTTATCATTTATGGATTTTAACATCAAAACTTTGGATTTTGATTGGCAAATAGCATGATTTTTCAAGAACTTGTGTTTTAAAGTAAAATGGTGATTGTGAATTGATTTAATTCTTTTTTCGAAATGGTTTTCACCAATGAGTTCCAAATGCCTTGGGTAACATTTTCAAGTAAAGCTTTTTGGATTCAAACCTCATTTTCGGAATTGGGTTCTTGAGTTGATTTGATCCATTTTTAAAAATGTATGACTTGGATGTTGTTAATTCCGGAATCTTATTTTGATTACTTGATTGAAATAGATTGTGTGGCTTTAGACATTCTTCGGAAAGGAAAGACTCAAGTCTTGGATTGACTTTTGATTGAATTGAGGCAAGGGATCTTCTAAACCTTGTAAAACTTATAGAATCTTGTATTTCCCTTCATTGTGTGTGTTGGGGAGTAATGGGAATGAGGTGATGGGTTCATTTATTCCACTTGAGTAATCTTAATGAATAAAAAGGGGATTAATGAAAAAGGCAACCTGTAGATCATAATGCTTTGTGAATTGCCTTGTTGTGGACCCTAATTTGTTGATTGATGAAATGCTTTGATGGCATTATTGTGGACTTGAATTGCTTGAGTTGTTGTCTCTTCCTTATGGTGTGAAATTGCTTATTTGCATTGATTTCTTTGCACCGTGATGAGACATGTGATGATTATGTCAAAGGAAAATGGTTTCTGCAAGTGATATGATAAAAAGCCAAAGGGAAAATGTTTTCAGCTAGTGCTATGATATAAAATCGAAGGAAAATAGTTTCGGCTAGTGATATTGTGCCGAAGGGAAATGGTTTCGGCAAGTGATATGATATAAAGCCGAAGGAAACTGGTTCCAGCTAGTGATATGATATAAAGCCGAAGGAAAATGGTTCCGACGAGTGATATTGTGCCAAAGGGAAATGGTTCCGGTAAGGGATTGACTATTGTGATTTGATGCATTTTGACACTTGTGATTGATCTACTTGATACTTGTGATTGTCATACTTGAAACTTGTTGGTTGTTGAACTGTAACGGTTGGACTGTGATTGTTAAGCCTTGTGAACTATGTATTGTAAAACTGTTAGGTTGGGCTGATTTCAATGCAGGTTGTAGATTGATGAGGTTCGGTTGGGATGAAAGGAGTACTCGTATTCTAGCTAATTTTGCTCTTTTTAGTCGATTGCTTGTTGAGTACCGTGTTGTTTGGTACTCACTCCTTGCTTCTACACTTGTGTAGGTTCCGAGCCCAGATCCGTGTGATTGCTCTTCTATTTTCGAGGCTTTCAAAGGACGTTGAGAGGTAGCTGCTTGTCATCCCGGCGGGCCTTCTTGTTCCTTATGTTATGCTTTGGTCTATTTGAGAAGCAAAGACATTGAGACTTGTAATTATCTTTCAATTTTGAACTTTATACATTAGTGGCTTGTTCACGTGACAACCAGGTTTTGAGGTTATATTAGAATGACTAAGTTATTCGCTCTTATGTTATTCTTGTTTTAATTTCAGCATTTCTTTCGTGTTGTTGGTTTTGAGGCTGACTTGTATTGGTGGGAATAGACGAGTGTCATCACATCCATTTTGGGTCATGACAGAAATATATCATCATCTCATAATGATCTCCATTTAATCAACTAAGTGTTCTATAGTTGCGCCTAATTTTCAAAAATTCCACAATGGACTATTTTGGGGATACATGTGTTAATCGTCCTAAATAATCTCAACAACAATGCTAATAGGTTCATTTGATCCATAACAATACACCATCAAAACTCCATCGCCACTATTCATCATCATCTTCATCTACCCAACAACTTCATTAATGCAGTAAAATGCATATTTAGATTTTCGCATCTATGGTCACCCATCCACCAACAACTCCAACAAACATTTATTTCTAGCATAAATACTCACTAACAATCCACAAAAACCTACGTATAGTTTAGAATTAATTTCTTGAAGAAAAGCTTTCCTCTTCTAGAGTTCTCGAAAGATTTTCTTGAAATCTAGCAATTTCAATGTTAGTTAGGACTCTAATCACATAAAAGTTACATTGAGTGTAAATGTTGAAGAATAGGTGAAATGGGGTTGATAAAGTTCCACCACTTGGCCAAAATTTGGACAAAATAATGGCTGCCCTGACTTTGCTATTTATAGCCACGGTCGCGTGCCCCAAGCTGCGCCATCACGCCTGGTGACCTAAAGTTCTGCTTCTTAAGGAGCTACCGCTATGTGTCACCCAGAAGTCCCTCTGCTTTGCCAAGTTCATCGGCGCGATGGCTCGCGTCGCCGAAACATTGGGCATGGCAAACCTAGCATTTGTTATATTTCTTTTTAAAAAAATAAAATTCTTCCTTCCTTATTGTGATCTTCCTCCCACGCGACTTACCTACAAACATTGATACGCACTTCATAACACCTCTATATGCCCCGTATTCATCCGTAACATTATGTGGAACACAAAATGATAATTTCAATATTCATAGTGCGCTTTAAAGTATTAAAACTTGAATTTTTCAGGAGAAATACATTTGAGTAGCTGGAAGATTTGCAGCTTTTCATGTTTAATGGAAAGAAAAAGGTCAGATGATGTCTATTTTATAAAATTACATAACTTAATGGCAAGGTTTTACAAAAAATGTAACTGAAAGCAAGGGTTAACCAAATCTTATTAACTAATTCTTCTTTAAAAGCATATGCAACTATCTTGCTGAATTTTCACCTTTTGACACTGTGAGCCAGCAACCCTTAGGATATCCGACAGAAAATATCTGAGTATAAAATTGAGAACTTTTTTGAGGACAAGACTTGATTTAGTTAGTTTGCGTGAAGCCCATGTATTTCAGGTCCAGGTAATCTCACCAATATTACCAAGACTATCACAAGGTTGATTCTCCAAATAGATGCTGGTGATCTCTTAATTGAGATAGCATCTAGCTCGATGATAGGCGCATCGCTAATTGTATGTACCTGTACAAGTGTACAGCTTCTAACAAAACCTAATAATTACAATGATACCAGAAAAAAATGGATTTTCCCAAATCTTGCTAATCTGGTGATCCTACATAAGAAAAATTGCAGTGCTCAATAAAGGCGGGAAAAAAAATGAAATTGCTTCAGTTTAAAAGGTGTAGATTCAAATTCCCTACACCTCCAAAATTGGAAGAAGAAAGCCTCACTCAACTTTTGTTGCTTCTATTTGAACGCTCGATACACAAGTCAATTTGAATTTTGCTATATCTTGCAAAGACACTATAACATTCCAAAACCAACAATCAAACCTACTGATTAAAGAGAAAAAAAAGAAACCAACTGCTCTCCTGGTCTTAACTTGCAAATAATGCAATTATGTAAATTGGCTAATGAATACTTCCTTCTATTTGACTTTAATTCTGTTTTGACAACCATGGAGATGAAGTAAGAGAAAGTGTGGATTGATTATTATCTTGAAGTCTCTTTTGTTATAGAAAGAATCTATTATGGAATCAGCATGGATTACTACTTCGAAAAAAAGTACCCAAAAGCGTGAAGGTGGGGGACAGTTCCTCAAAAAGTTCTTTTGGAAAACGAAGAAATCAAGTGGTACCTATATCAATGTATGGAAACTTATCCATTAGGGAAAAGGATCAAATACTTGGGTAGTCTAGCTCTGCCTAAAATGGTAAGCATTGTATAGTAAGTTGGAACAGAGAGGGTGATTCTTCAACACTTAGCAATGTTATCGGCATAACTAATGATGGTTGTATCTATATTCCAAAAGCTACTAACGAACTACGTCATTGTAACAAATGCATTTTTCTCTTTTCTAGAGGAATCATACTCAAAGAAAAGAAGGAAGGAATCCAGTTATGCAACTGAAACCATAAAAGCTGGCATTGCTTTTGTTTTTTTGCATATGTTCCTTCTGACTCTATAGAAAAAAAAAATAGCAGCAGGTAAAGGGTGGGTAAGTTAAAATGTTTCTGATACATCTGGAAAAATCGAAACCAAAACTAGAAAATTTTAACATGATCAAGAAACAATACTCTTTCGTTCCAACACATGAAACAAAGAATTTCCCTCAAAGGGAACAACAACATACCCAGTGAAATCTCACAAGTGGGGTCTGGGGAGGGTTAAATGTACGTAGACCTTACCACTACCTCGTGGAGGTAGAGAGGCTATTTCTGAAAGACCCTCAGCAGCAAATCCAGGTACAAAAAAGGAGACGGTGAAGAAAATATAGCAAGTAAAACGTAAGTAGTGCAAAATCTAGCAGAAAGAAGCAAATCAACAATATAATAGTGCGATAATCGGAACACACTAAACAACATACTAAACAATAATAATACCACTAGTAAAATGACAAACACCAACCACCACAAGCAAGACAATACTACACTACCTTCTAACCTTCTACCCTAATACGTGTCCTCCACACCCTCCTATCTAAGGTCATGCCATCGGTAACCTGAAGCTAGGTCATATCTTGTCTTATCACCTCTCCCAATACTTTTTCGGACTACCTCTGCTCTCCTCATACCCTCTATAACCAACCTCTCGCACTTCCTCACTGGTGCGTCAACGCATCTCTTCTTCACATGTTCAAACCATCTCAGTCGCGCTTTCCTCATCTTGTCCACCACATAGGCCACTCCCACCTTATTCCGAATATCCTCATGTCTAATACTATCACTCATAGTATGACCACACATCCACCTCAGCGTCCTCCTCTCCGCAACATGCATCTTCTAGACATGAAAGTTTTTAACTGGTCAGTGGTCAACACTCCGCCTATACAACAATGACGGTTTAACGACCACTTTATAGAACTTACCTTTGAGTTTTGGTGGTACCTTTTTATCAATAAGACTCCAGAGGCAAGTCTTCATTTCATCCACGCCGCACCAATACGATGTGTGATATCATCGTTGATGTCCCCACTCCCTTGAATTATAGACCCAAGGTACTTGAATCTCACTCTTGGGGATATTTCGTGTGTCAAATCTCACTTCCACGCCTACCTCATGTCTCGCATCACTGAATTTACACTCTACATACTCTGTCTTGGTCATGCTTAACCTGAACTCTTTAGTCTCCAAAGTTTGTCTCCACACATCTAACTTAGCATTAACTCCATCGCGCGTCTCATCAATCAGTACTATGTCATCTGCAAACAACATACACCAAGGCACCTCATTTTGAATGTTTCATGTCAATTCATCTATCACTAAGGCAAATAGAAACAGACTAATAGCTGATCTCGGGTGTAACCCCATCTCCATAGGAAAGTGCTCTGAATCTCCTCCCACCATTCTTACCACGTTTTAGCTCCTCCATACATGTCCTTTATTGCCCTAATGTAGTCCACTGATACACCTCTTGCCTCCAGGCATGCCACAAGACTTCCCTCGGTATTTGTCGTAGGCCTTCTCAAGGTCAATGAACACCATATGTAAGTTCCTCTTCCTTTCTCTATATTTCTCCATCACTCTCCTCACAAGAAGGATAGCTTCTATGGTTGATCACCCTGGCATGAACCTAAACTGATTCTGGGAACTGGACACACCCCTCCTTAACTTCATCTCCACCATTCTCTCCCGAACTTTCATAGTATGACTTAACAACTTAATACCCATGTAGTTGTTGCAATTCTGGATATCACCCTTGTTCTTGAACAAAAGGACCATTTTGCGCCACCTCCATTCCTCGGGAATCTTTATCGCCTTAAAAATGACATTGAATAGACTAGTCAACCACTCCAAACCTACTCCAACTGTGATTTTCTAAAACTCCACCAGGATCTCTTCTGGTCTTGTCGCTTTTCCCCTGCTCATCCTACTAATAGCACGCTTCACCTCCTCAACCTTAAAACGCCTATAGTATTCGAAATCCCAATGTCTCTCAAAGTGCTCCAACTCACCCAACACAAATGAGATACCCACATTTGTTCACAAGATTATGGGACATCAAAAATTCAGTGTGGACATAACATAGTTTAGACTAATGAACCACTTCAAAATATTTGAAGCTCATACCACATATATCCCAAGGGTGTGATCAATAAAGTAGATTGAGAATCACGAGGTCTTATGTCAAAATCCTCTAGGTGATTTCTTCCCATATGTCGTAGGATTTGTTTATTTTTGTTAGAGTGGGTTAGAGTCCCACATAGGTTGGGGAATGGACGGTGGTCTGCTTATATAGACTTGGCCAATCCTCCCTTCATTAATTAGCCTTTGGGATTGAATTAGTCCCAAGTGTCTTATCTTTACAATTTTTTATTTAAATATGTTGTATATTGTCATTTTTCCCCTTCCTTGAAAGGGTAAGATATAGGTACTTGGTTCGCTGAACTTTGCTCTATTTCTTTACTCTCCATGAATTGTATCTTTCAGTGCGCTTTGGTCCTTCTTACAAAGACTGTGCTTGTATAAGTTATAATCCATCCAAGGAATGAGCTTCCCCAAAGTCAAATACCATGGACTACAAGGAAAACCTTGGTGGATAGAGTTACTCATTACCTATGTTGGTGGAAGGTAGTATGTAGTGCACGTAATTAGTCAAAGCGCGCTCAAGCTGGCCCGGAGAACACAATTACTAAAACAACATATATGCGGAGATGAGGATTATCAAATTAGATCTAGGTAAGAGTATACTCACATCTGCGGATAGATCAAGTTCGGTCATTGCCTCCCTAACCCTTCTGCAAAATGGGCATGCCTCTGTTGACAATTCCTATAAGAACCTGAGTTATTCCATGATGAAGTAACACATGCATTTAGGCATAGCATTACACGAGTTATATGTGGTTACTACACCCCTTAACGAAAGCTCGTAATAGGTTTCATATTTAGATGTGTATGAAAGGTTAACTTTGTATTCTCCTACAATCAATTTAGAGTTTGCCGTTACCCACACTTTTAGGGATTTCCAAATTTAAAGTGTGCATATCTTGAGAAACGTGAAAATACTTCAAAAGCAGCATATTAACAATATAAGCTAGTTTTTTCAAGTTGAACTGACTAGGAAACAATGGTCTACCACTTCATTTTAGGTTAAAAAAAATGCGAACTGGGTATTTATCAAATTAAGCATTGAAACAGTATCTTCAGCACTAATCATATGAGTATTAAAAGCTAAGAGTTTAAATTTCCTACTCTGTTTTTTCTAATGCATGTACGAGAAAAACAATACTTTCAAGATTTTGAGTTTTCAGCAATGTGATTAGTTCAGCATATCAAATCTCACAGATACGGGACCACTGCTAATATTCATATTAGTTAACATCCGGGATTATAAGCCAAGGGGGCTGATGATTTAAGCTTAGCACACAACGAAGAGATGCTCACCGAATTCAAAGATCTGAAGGTGCATTGGAGGATTAACTTTAGTCCCATCTTTACTTCCTAATGTACCATATTGTACTCGTGAACCCCATGGGAGTCTTGCCAAGGTAGAAAGCGTAGATGTTGCTTCCTACAAGAAATAGGTACTCAAGGATTAAGCGAAGCATGAAAGGCTAAAACAAATTAAGCCATCAACTCATTTAGAAGGTTAACAACTACTATGCAAACATACCTATAATTATTTCAGATAAATAACTGTAAGATGAGATTTTAACTATCACAAATGATAGTACAAAGTTCAAAAATTCTATCTACCCTGTGCCATGCTGTCTCAGAAAGACAGTTCGAAAAACTGTCAATCAATTCTCTTTTCTTATTCATCTTTTCCTGATTAATGAATCCAAGTGTTCAAGGGTTGTGCACATACATCAGTAAATTCTATACTTCTCTAAGGAAAAACCTAGGTTTAACTTCTATTACAAGTAAGCTAATTGTTTGCTGATCAAGGGTCGTTAATAAAGTACCAATTTTCACTTCTGTTGTCTTATTTAATATCCAATACGTCATATATTAAAGTAGGTGAAATTCATAAACGTTCAAATCTACCATGATCAAAGTTAACTACAAAGTTAATGAATTGATTTATAAACTTAAAAGTTGTTAATTGCTGCAAATCTCCTTGAGCCGAGGATTTACTGGAAACAACATCTCTACCTCCCAAGGTAGGGAGGGGTAAGGTCTGCCTACACTCTACCCTCCCCAGACCCGACTTGTGGAATTACATTGGGTATGCTGTTGTTGTAATTTCTGCAAAATCCAGGATTATTTGGCGTGGGAGGTCAATAACTGGTGAAAAATTTAACTCCTCATCCTTAAGTCTTTGATTTTCATTACTACATCTCATGATCTTTTTGTGCTTATTTATCATCCTTCATTCTTGGTTCCCTTCACAAGATTCATACAGCAATCTCATATTTACATTTCTTTAAATCGTATTTTGTTGAAAATGGCATTAATGCCTTTTTTCAGTTAAATTTGACTTCTCTCAAACATAATTATCTAAAGATCCAACACAAAAGTTTTCCAAAATTTGTAAAATCGCCATACTATTAATGTAGCTCAAATTTATGAACAGCGGGAAGGAAATAAAAAGAGAAGTACAAGCAAATTTTGAACTGGATATCTACTAGATTAGCAGGCAATCCTGAGAAGTAACCAGCTAAGGACAAGATAATTTCATGGATCCAAACTTGCAGCTTAATTACAAATCCAGCTACTAAACAGTAGTCTATACAGAGATTCTTAAACATTTGCGGATGTTTATGTTACTATTCCCTTTTTTTTTTGCCAGAATACCCACAAATAGAACATCAATCCAAGATTAGCTCCATTATATTTCTTTTTTCCATTCCATTTGTCTTTCAACCTCAAATTCTTTTTCCTGTTCAAACAACTTCTCAATAAATACTGATTGCATTACCAGTAGACAATAACAGCTATAGAAGAGTTAGCGTGCACAAATAACCGCGCTTAACTACAAAGATGATCATTCAACTTTCATTTCTTTGTAACGAAAAAGTCACTCAACTTTATGTCAGTAACACAATAATCACTAATCTATTTTTTAAAACAAAAAAGCCACTCAGTTATGTCTAAGCATCATAGATAGTCAATAAAATATTTTAGTGACTTGTGGTTATAAAGAACAGATGTTGTAGGTTCAATGATCTAGTGATCTTATGTGATATTTAGGCAAAGTTGAGTGACTTTCTATGATATTCTTAGACAAAGTTGAATAATTTTTTCATTACAAAAAGTAATCTAATGACTTTTTGTAATATAATGAAAAACAAATGGAAGAACTTATAATGTGTTGGTACCTCCAATAAATAGTTTCTTTTGCTTGAGGGGTCTCCTCCCTGCATGATGACCAATTATGTCAAATAAATTTTTCATGAAGAAACCGATAAACATTGATAAATAGAATCAGCAGCATAATGCACTAACTAGTAGGCACGACCTTGGACTAGACACATCCCCAGGAAGCAGTTGGTGTTATAAATGTTAAATTGATTTTAATTTAAGAGCAGCTTCCAACTTACCAAAGAGAAACCAGTATTTTCCAACCATAAAATATCACTCGTTACTCTCAAAACTCAACTCACTCACCCATGAACACAACTTTCAAATAATTTAAGTTTTTTGTCCAAAGAAGACCCTAATTCAATTAGGAGAAAAGAATGAAAAAGAAGTAAGTCAATATTTGACAAAGAACAAACTCACTGAAAAGAGTTTAAGCAAGGGGCAAAGTAAAGACAAGAAACTGGTAGATGGGCCATTTGCAATCTCAGAAGAATCCTCCTTATCCATTTCTTGGTCAGAAGATTTCAATGCTGGCAATATGCGGGAACTTAACTTCAGATTTCTTGAGATTACATGTTTTTGACATTTGAAGCTGAGAGTTGGAAATTTCGAGGAATCGGTGAATTGCAGAGCTGAGGCTGAGAATGTAAAGGATGACATTGACAACTATTTTGGTGGTTAATTAGAACCGTAGCTACAACTTACATATTTCTTGTGCTCTTTTAAAGGACTAGAGCGGCTAGTCTTTGAAGTATTATACAATTACTTGTATACCAACCACCGATATATAAGCCTAATCATAAAGTCAAATCAAACCGATGAACTAAATTAAATCGAAAAAAGAAAATTAATTTGTGGTTTGGTTTTGGTTGGTTTGGAGTTGAAAAAAATAATCGATCACTGTTAGTTTGGTTTGGTATTAAAAGAAAAAAAGTTAAACTGAACCCAAATCAAACCGACATAATATATATATATAAATTTATTTTATTTATATATTATTTATAATCTGCTTTGTTAATATATTATATTATTTCAAATTTGGGCTTGTAAAATTTTGTAAATATTTTATTTTGTATTAAGATCGGAAGTTACAATTATATTGTTATAGTTTTTCAAATTCGAAGTTAACAATTTACTGTGTAAATATTTTGTTTTGTATTCAGTTTGACTATAGCCTTTAATCTTATTAATTTAACATAATGAGTGTTGTTATTTCAATAAAAGTATTTTGTAGTCATGTGAATTTTACCCTCTTTTTGAAGATTTCTATTCATTTAACATTTTTAAAGTATAGCTTATCACACAGGTAAGTGAAAATATATTTGATCTCTTTTTCAAACAACGTATAGTTGTAAAAATTCAAAAAATTTAAAAACCGGAAAAATAAAATAAAAAAACCAACTAAAGCGGAAACCGAAAAACCCGACTTTATGTGGTTTGATTTGATTTTTAGATTTAATAAACCAACATTATTGGTTTAGGTTTTTTTTAATGAAAAACCAAATGTACACCCCTAATACCAACTAGTAAAAAAATGGTAGTAGTGTTTTTCTTAATATGTATTAATTATTTGATTTGTTGTAAATTAATATATATTTAAGAGTAAATTAGTAGAGGTGAATGTGTAATTTACCATGTTAATACATGTATAACTAATACTCACATAACTTATTCTACCTTCTACCCCGCATAAATTATATGTAGATTCCCTCATAAGTTATACAAGTATTAATTATGTAGGATTACAAAAAAAAACCGCAACCAAACACCGTATAAAAATAATACATAAATAACTTTTATACAACATTGGAAAATTTGTCAACCAAACGTTGTATAAAATTAATAAATGAATAACGTTTATCCTATTTGCAAACCAAACATGATATAAAACTAATACATGAATAACCAAGTTATCCATGTATTATTTTGCGCTTCTCCAGGGGTCGTTTGGTAGCTGGATAAAGTTATGCAGGTATTAGTAATGTGGTATTAGTTATGCAAGTATTAGTAATATGGGTATAATTAGTTATGCAAGTATTAATAATGTGGGTATTTGTCACGACTCAGACCGTCGTGATTGGCACCCACACTAACCCTCCGGTGGAAGAACCATTACTACAGCTCAACTAAGCAATTTTTACGAAGAACTAAACATTTAAAGATACATAAGAAGGTTTAAATGACTAAATAAAACATGGAGTTCCCATAAACTCCGGAAGTTTAATAAACGACTAACAACTATTGCGGAAAAACAACCCCTAGAACCTGAAAGTCATTGTACCAAAACTCTAAAGTGCAAAAAGTCTAAGAAAAAAGGGTACAACCCAAAACTAAACATAAGCAATGTCTAAAAACATAAATAGTCTAAGTCCGAAGAGAGTGGACTAAACTAAGGATGGGTCCATGGAAGCCCCAAAAAACTGGCTTACCCTTGAATCCGGTCTCGATCAGTGATCTCCTAGCTGAGGTCTATCAGTAACCACCTGAAGATGCCCCGTACTCAACAAAGAACGAGCAAGTGCAGTATCAGTACACAATCACAGTGTACTGGTAGGATCACGCGGCTATTTAATTACAACACAGTAATCATACAAATACAGAATACATAGATCAGTTATCATTTCAAGAGCAACATATAGTTTCCAATATCAATGACAATAGACATGAATGTAATAATCACAATGGTCCTCTCATGGAACCCACACCCAAACTGTTAGTGTGTCGGAATGTGACATCCGATCCAATATATGTGTCGGAACGTGACACCCAATTCAATATATGTGTCGGAACGTGACACCCGATCTAATGTATGTTTCGGAACATGACACTCGATCCAATGTATGTGTCGGAATATGACACCCGATCCAATCAGCACAACCACAATCACAATCACACTCATCATGAACAATACTCATAGTCATACAATCAAGTAATGGATTCATGGCATGAGATTGTTCATATACATTTACACATTTGCAGTAGATTTGATTTGCATTCCTTATTCTCATACATGCATTCATGAAGAAATTACCAACATATATCACACAAACAAGAAATCAAATCATCACCTACCTCGAAACCAAGCTTGAATCCTCCTAAGACACTTGAGCCTTCCCTTTTCGGATTCTTTCCGCTTTTCTTGGTCTAAAAACAATCAATTAACGCAAGGATCAATAAACGAGGACTAATTTACTCGGATAATAATCAATCTATCTATCCATGGCCAAACCCAAGATCCTAATTTTCAATTAGGGCTTTTCCCACCATTAACTTCAGGCTAAAACCCTCCCCCAATGATCATTACCCAATATTCTAAGGTCTACGAATCAAATTACGGATTAGGAGAGTAGAAATCTTACCTTTGGCGCTAGAAAACGTGGGAAACTGGTCAAGAACTGTTATGGGTCGTCTCTTAGCTCTCAAGAACGAAGTTTGTAGAAAAATAATAAAATTGGGGTTTTTCCCCGACTTAAGTCGCGACTGCCCCGCCGTAGCGAGACCCAATCCACCATAGCGGCCCCACCCTGGCGGGATTAATCATTCCCTGGCGGCTTGCACGGAGACAGGTAGTCGAAATTTGAGTTCCAAACTTCCATTTCACGACACACCTTCCACCCTTGACGTTCAAAAACTACCCGTTCATGCTAAATCAGTTTTGGGAGTTCTACTCGCCCGAATTCGATTCCGTAAAGTTGTACGGACTCCCTAACATCTTGGTTATCTACTCATGTGATCAAATTCATAATTAATTCTCTCATACTTTACTTGTTGGAAGTTTTGGCACTTAGCCACAAACTCAACACATTATAAAACCATACTCAACACAGAAACAAGAATAGAACAATCCCACACATTATAAAAGAATTATAATATTAGAGAACTGAAAAAATGTCAAATTTTAGACCCAAATCAGTCCAATCAAATACAAATAGCAAAATATTGTAAATAATAAACATTAAACAACTGAAAATATGCCCAATATGTACAAAAAAACTGTAACAGAAAAAGGGTCACCGGAGGTAAGTTTTTCCGGCCAGTTTTGAATACGGGTTTCATTGGTTGCTCGTTGTCGGAGATTGGAACTTTGCTCCAGTTTGATCTGGGTCTAGTTCATGTCGATGCCAGAGACAAAGGGGAAAGGGGAAGGGAAGTCGTTGGTCACTGGTTTGCTGTTGGCTGGTTGTGGTGGTGGATTTCATGGTCGGAGATGCTGGTTGGATTTTGGTGGTTGAACGGCGAGGGTTTGGCTCGTGATTTTGAGGTGGGTCTTGTGGTGTTTGTCAGCGATTTGGAGGTTATTTCGACGTGGAGCCTGACAGAAACACAGAGAGGGAGGGAGAACAGTGTGGTTTCAATGAAAATGGCAAAGTGGTAGCAGGTTATTGGTGGCTTCTCTAGTGGTTTGGGTCGT
>JAJONR010001655.1:0-43889 GCA_029582245.1 Solanum etuberosum
TATAATACAAGAAGATAAACTATTACTCTAACAAATCAAGAACTTGTCAAGAAACAGATTCTTTATGTAACTTCAAAGTAAAATACAATGTTAAACCAAGAAAATATACTCATCATTATAAGTCTATAATACAAGAAGATAAACTATTACTCTAACAAATCAAGAACTTGTCAAGAAACAGATTCTTTATGTAACTTCACAGTCAAATACCATGTTAAATCAGTGTTATAAGTCTATCATACAAGAAGATAAACTTACGGAAGACGACACCAAAAACTTTATTCTCATCGTCATTGGATACTGACATAACTTCAGCGACTGTTTTCAAACACAAGACAGCTTTAGATTGACACTCATCAATAAACTCTTCCGACACTTAAACCCGAATTTCTCAGCAAGCACCAAGAAACTCTAACAAGTAAAACAAGAAAGAGTCAAATTAGACAAGAAAAAAGAAAGGGTAAAATTAGAAGATAGCAATGGAGTACTCAGAAGTGGCGATGGCTGGAAGCGAGAGAGGGTAAAACTGTCTTTTCAAGTTGATTGAGGGCCGGCGGTGAAGACTCCATCAGTGTGAAGAGCGTGGGAAGATTGTAGAGCGAAGAAGCACCGCTCTCTCCATTGATGGCTTGAGGAGAAAGCTAAAAGAAAGTGTGTGAAGAAGATATATATAGAAATATCGAAGGGGTAAAAATGACTTTTTAGTCAAAATTTTATTGAAACTAAATCTTTTTGTAAATAAAAAATAGAGAGCCCGGACGCGCATTCATTTATTCATCAAATTTCGAATATATGTTATCATTTTTTGAATATTTTTCGATTATCAAAAAATAAATTAACTAACCGATCACATAAAAATTAAAATCATAAATATTTAAATACAAAATGTAGCATCACACCCTAATTAGTTACTATTTCTTCTTCTCTATTATACTCCATCTATTCCATATTAACGATATTTTTGGGTCTTTTTCCATTGTTCGATATAATTGAAATTATTTAAAATTTAATATGAATATAAATTATACTACTTATAAAGTTATATTTGCTTCCTCCATTCACTTTTACTTGTTATTTATTTCTAAAATACATTTTCATTTTTATTTGTCACTTTTGACTTATCAAGAAAAAACAATTAATTTATTTCATATTTAACCTCAGCATTAAATACTTATTTTCCAAATCATTTGACATGGATAATTTGGTAAAATACTTATATCAACAATTATTTTCTTAATGAGTGTATCAAGTCATATAGTGACAAGTAAAAATGAACGGAGAAAATATGATTTCACAAAAGAATAATAATGGAAAGTATGATTTAAATTATGTTATTGAATGTTTTTCTTAATAGTGATAAAAAAAACAACATATTTACCCTCGCAAAGGTAGAAGTTGGTCATTATTCAATTATTTTAAAGTAATTTTTAATTATATCTCTAAATTAAATTATTTAGTAATCAAAAATTTATTTTTTGAGAAATAGGCGACAATAAAATTGATTTTAAGCTTAAAAAAAAAAGACGAATAAAATTGGTTTCTAAAATAAATAAAAGCGTGGCAAAATGTGGAATGTGGATTGAACAGAATTTGTGATTATCTTCTACAGCCTCACCCTTACTCAAAAAGTTCCGCAACTTTCAAAGCTTGGATCTTTATCTGTTTACGAAACAGAGAGAAAGAAAAAAGTACCCTTTTCTTCCACCATGAGAGTTCTTCAAGCTTCCAACATCTACGGTGTTGGTTTTGGTATTCCATACATTTCTACTCGCCCTAACTCTTCTTATCAGCGCCATGCCACTATAGCCACAGGTACTACAAATTTCAATTTTAAACTTACTTTTTTTGTTGTATTGCTTTGCATCTTTCTTTTTCGATGAGTTGATTAAGCAATTAATTAGGAATGTAGTTGAGTTTTGAGGGGTATGAAGAAGGTAGTGACGTAGCCGGAATTTTCATTAAGGTGTTAGTTGACACTCCTCAAGCATAGGCGTATCCATGATTTAGTAATGATGGCTGCACTATTATGAAAGGGTGAATCTAATCGGTTTGACATTTTGGTTGGTATCATTGAAAAAGTTAATATTTTAAATCTATAGGTCCAAAATTGAAATGATTAATTAATTAAAACGCCAAAAGTGCTACCAACAACCACTTAGAGAGGTGTTACCTAATTTTAGAAAGAAAAATAATACAAGATAGATATAAAATTCAAATTTCTAATCTCACTGAGAGGTGCACCCAATCATCATTGGATTATATGATACTTCGATTGTGGGTTCACACATCTCTATTTAACAAAAAATTTAAAAATATAACACTACTATATATGATTTCAGGAGGGAAGCATGGGTTCACGTGAACCCGGTGACCCCCTCCTGCATACGCCTCTGTCCTTAAGTACATGTGGCTCTGCCACTGAGGCAGGACAGGGAGGTGTTTCCCTCACCCTCAGGCCTCACTGACTAGTCATTTGGATGATTTGGTAGGGAGGTGATACAAATTCTAATGGAGTCTCTATGTTTTCCCAAATGCGAAATATTAACTGTTTTTATTAATGGAGTAAATGGATATCCCAAGTTGTGTGTTTGGATGAGTTTTTGAGAGGCTATTTCTTGTATAGAATCTAAAGTTATATACTCCTTGTATACAGGCTCCTCTTTTTTTGTAAACCATGTTTTATCTAATCATGAAAAGAAACCACTCAATGTAGTGTAATGACAACTTAGTTTGTGTCTTGGCTATGAGCTGAGAAGTTTTTTAAAGCATTAGAAGCGGAAGAAATCAGTCACATGACAATCTCATCCCACAAAATCCTTTTATGGATGGAACTTCTGTTTAGATTGACAAAGAGAGTGTGCTTCATCTCATAAAGTACAACTCTAATTGACAGGTTTGTTTCTTGCTTACTGCAAATTGTAATACCTGATTATGAACACTCAAAAACTGATTCCTAGAATGCTTACTGGAGTTGGATTTTTTTATACGCTGGAAAATACACGAATATTATGGTTCTGAAGTTGCTGAGTTCTTTATTAAGGCAAAGTTGCTAAGTTTAATGGAGTACTTGTTAATGCGAACTAACTAGGAACTTATATATTTTGCTTCTGACCTTCAAATTCCATTAACTGTATGGGAAATTTGGATAACGAGCATTGCTTCTAATATTTGGTGTCTAGATTCTAGAATTCTTTGGAGAATTGGTCTGTAATCTAATTACTAGTAAGCTGGGATTGGCATTTCTTCCTACCCTATTCCTCTGCGGCTCTGTGGTTAACAGGATATCTGCTTAGTCTGAGATATTGCCCACAACCCTCAAGGTCCAAGCCTTACATCTCCTAATTATACTAAATGTAAATGATAGGGCTGTGTTTGCTGATTGTAATTGGCTTCTATTATGGATCTTCAGTTAGAGATTTTTGAGCCCCAAATCCACGACTTCTTGATGTCCATTTTAGTTGCAACTTTGCTTTTGGTTCTTGGATGTACAAGTTAAGATCAAATAACTTTTGGTAAAACAACTTCTCATATTGTCTAACAATTCTAGGGGAAGCGTTGGCCAAATCAGCTCCAATAGGAAGAAAGTTCTCGGAGCAGCATTCTTTGAAGAAGGGAGATATGGAGAAAGAAGGAAATTCAGTTGTTCTCGAGGTTCCCTCCCATGTTTCCTTTTCGTTTTTTTGATCTTCAGCTATTGATTGATACATAAGTATGATTAGAACTAATACTAAATTATATTCTGCAGCTGTCAATTTAAAGTAATTAATTGTTTTTGACTGACTTTTCAAAGTAATCATATGACTAGGGTTAAAGCTATCTTAATATGCCCTTTACTGATTTAAACGAAAATGTAAAAAGCGAACTACAAAATTTTGTGAGTATTTGAAGAGTATTCAACACTGTGCTGAGGTATTCACTGTAATTAACAAAGATCTGCAGTGGTTGTTTCAGTTTTTCTACCCTGCGGAGATGAATGAGCTCAGTTAACACAAACCATTGGCACTATGTGTTTCATAGTCTGTCACTATTCATTTTCTGATAGGCCTTTGGTGATAAGTAATTATTACACAGTTCCTCACTAGAGTTTCCGATATATAATCAGAAAAAAGATTTGAAGATCTGCAGTGGTTATTCAACACTATTTGTGTTGAGGTATTCACTGTAATTAACAAAGATCTGCAGTGGTTGTTTCAGTTTTTCTACCCTGCGGAGATGAATGAACTCAGTTAACACAAACCTTTGGCACTATGTGTTTCATAGTCTGTCACTATTTTTTTTCTGATAGACCTTTGGTAATAAGTAATTATTACACAGTTTCTCACTAGAGTTTCCGATATATAATCAGAAAAAAGATTTTGCAGTTCCAAGGAGAAAGGCTATGGCCCTGATACTCTCCAGTTTTGTGCTCTCAAATTATGAATTGCCCAAAGTTGCATATGCTCAATCTGTTGAGTTCAGGGAATATATTGATACCTTTGATGGCTATTCGTTTATGTATCCTCGAAACTGGATTCAAGTGCGTGGTGCTGGTGCTGACATATTTTTCAGGGATCCTCTTGTTTTAGATGAAAATCTCTCAGTAGAGATATCATCTCCTTCATCCTCCAAGTACAAAAGTGTAAAAGATTTGGGTCCACCAGAAGAAGCTGGAAAGGGAGTCCTTAGACAATATTTGACTGAATTTATGTCAACTAGACTTGGTGTCAGACGCGAATCAAGTGTTCTTTCTACTTCATCAAGGGTAGCTGATGATGGGAAGCTGTATTATGATGTTGAGGTAAAATATTTGCATTTTGCTAGTTGTGAATGGTCTAGGGACCTTTTGGTTTCTGATTATAAAGGTGTCTTTGACTGTTAGACATACATGAGTATTTAGCCTTCTTAGTACATAATGTTGTTCTTACTATGTTAACATGTTCCACATTGGTGGAGGATATGAGTTGTTTCCTTATATGGTTTTGGGTGATTCTCACCTAACAAGCTAAATTTTAGGTTGATTGTTGAGCAAGGCGCAAGGTCAATTACTTTTTCATGGTATCAGAGCCAACTTCATCCCTTCTCTTAGTTTACCCAATGTTGGACTCCATATTATGTTGCTCACTTTCCAGCCTTAGCCGTGGGTAGGGGTGTTAGAGTGTCCCATATTGGTTGAAAGGAATGAATTGTTGTCTCTTCATATGGATTAGGAAAATCTGACCGCTTTTGGGTTGTGTAAGGAAGGTCAAATTTTCTTAACATATGCTATATATAAGTTGTGTCAACGCCTGTTGATGGGAGAGTAGCTCCCAGTTGAAGCTTCATTGTCTTAGTTGATTTGTTTAGCATTTCTTCTTGGTTCTTATATCAGTATTTGTTTTGAATAGGTGAATATCAAGTCTTACGCGAACAATAATGAATTGGCTGTTATGCCACAAGATCGAGTTGCTCGTCTGGAATGGAACAGGAGATACCTTTCAGTCCTCGGAGTGGAAAACAACTGTTTATATGAATTGAGAATACAAACACCTGAAAAGGTATTTGTCCAAGAAGAAACTGACATTCGTGCAATTATGAACTCCTTCAGAGCAAATAAGATTGCAGCTTGATAAACTTTGTTAAAGACTCAAAATGATAACATGGGAACATTGATGTCTGTTTAGCTGTTGCTTTTTTCTCCAAATTGTTATTGCATAGCTTTTGTCTTGTTCAGTATTAATTCTCTAAGTGGAAACTAATTGACCTGATTATTGTGGAACATCACTTCAGTTTGATGAAACATCCATTTCTTTTTACCAAATCTACCTTGCGTAAAAGATCAGGTTGCCAGAATTACAAGTTACGAACATAAAGAGAAAACGAAATAATGCCAAACAATGAAGGGAGAATAATCTATCTTCTATTGTGAAAAAGCCTAAGATCATTTTTGATATTTCAAAGTTTTATCACAAGGGGGATCTTTACCTTGCAGAAATACTCATTTATGGGGTACATCTTGTGAAATATAAAATATTTTATGGTGGGTACCTCTATGTATTCATACCAAGTTCTGATACAAGATAAGTAATACAAAATGCTTCATAAAAATGAGTCTCAGAAGCATCAACATTGCAAGAGAATAGACTGCGACCAGTGATGAACAGAATCAGTAAAATCTTGTTAACATTATTCATGTAACACTTGGCAAAAGATAACAGTTTATTTCTTGATAAGAATTGAGTTGCTACATTTATACTACCATTGAACTGTTCAAGGACCAATTAGTTGCTAGAGATTCAAGTAAAACTGTCAAAGAACAATCATAGGGCAAGTTGTGGTGTATGGACCATTTCTTGATGTTGGTTATAGCTGGACAAGTTGATGCACAATCTCAATGCCAAACAGTTCCTGGTCTGCAATGAAGGGAGGCAAATCTACAGTATTTAATGTTTCCCCAAGTAATAAAAAAAACTCACTCTGCTGACAAATCCATGTCAAGAGAGCTAAAGAGGGTATAATGAAAAGCATCACCAAGAATGGTGTTAAGAGAACTATGATTCTCCTCAGCTACTTCTGAGTGGTCCCCTTCATAATCCTTTCTCCCAAAAGGCTTCAACTTTTCACTACATGATTTGAGTTGGTCTTCCAAGATGCTTCTCTCTGATTCATGCTGAAGAACAAGCCATTGTAATGATTGGATCACTTCTTGGTCATGTAGTTGCTTCTCCTCAGCCAACCTTTTATATTGATTTGCTTCCATTTCAACTAAACTCTTCTCATTCTGTAACAGAAAAATCATTGCCATTGTTTCCTCAGTTGCTGTAGCTGCAGCCATTCTCTCCTTATCAAATTCCAAACGAGCAGCATTTGCTCTGCGCCTTTCGACCTTAACCATTTTTCTCAGTGACAAAACATCACACTCTGTGTCTTCATCATAACACTCTTGTTCATACTCATCCTTTTCATCATCCAATTCCTCATCTGAAACACATTTCACTTTATCACTTAAATTTTTTCCCTCTTCAAAGTTCGAATTCATCAACAGTCTCAACAACCCAGACTTGCAAGACTTCATCTTTGCATTACACTTCCCATCAAAATCATTTTTTGAGCAACACCCATTTCTCAATTCACCTGATTTTCCACAAAAATACCAGCTAAATTGCAATACCCTCAATCCCAAACCAAACAACAAGAACAACCCCAAAACTTTATACACTTGCCCAAACCACCCAAACACAAGAAACCCAAATCCCAAATCAGCATTCAGACTCAAATGCTTCAGGGATTCAACACAATCCATGAAAACAAAATCCAAGAAACAACCCAGAAATCTCTTATTAAACTCAAAAACTGAGCACAAAATGAACAAGAAGTATACAAGACGAATAATCTGCATGTGGGTCTCAAAGATTTAAATGACACTGTTTGTATATACAAAAGAACACTTGTTTTCTTGTTTCGAGATATGGGTTTTGGTTAGTGAAAGAAAAAGAAAAAAAAACAAGATTTTACAGCAAATTTTGGTTATGGAAAGAAGCAGAAGATAGGAAAGGCGAAGAGATCGAGGACAAGGCAACGATAACTCATTTTTATGTCAGTACAACGGACTGAAAAAGATTGCTGAATAATGCCGCACACTATCGGTTGGACTTTCTTGTAATTTCACCCTAAATTTGATTAAGTAATTAATCCTTCCTTAATCCTATGTTGTCAGAATTATTTCTGGATAACCCAAATATTCGTTTTTAGACCATTGCTTTAAATCTTTTCCATATCAATTTCATTTATTTTTTAAAATATCCGTTGCATTAGCTCTTGTTTCTATTGGGAAAAAATTGATGGATAATAAAACACACTGTTGGGACTTTTTGGTCACTAAATTTTGAAGACAAGGAGATTAATTGCTTTATCTGGTTAAGTAATGAAGGAAAAAACATGATTGTTGATTATGCAAAATGGATTAAAAAAATAAATTAAAATGAAGTGAACGTTAGCTTATGCTTTTAACCAAATCAAATTCATTTAAACAACATCATACTCCATAATTAAAATGATTAAAGTAGTACTATTAGAACCTCTAAACGGTACATATTTGTCAGAAGTTAACATGAGTGTCAATCTTTTATTGTTTGCACTTTGGCTGGTTTGCCCTAAAAACATGTATTATCGATTGCTTATTCAAATGAAATAAAAAAAAAGGTATTGTTTCACGAGATACTTGTTAATTTTTATCAATATAAATATGGATAAATCTGTTTATCAAGTCTAAATGGAGAAAACAAATGACCTAGCTTTTCTTTTGTTTTTTGGGAAAAGGGTCAAAAATACCCTTAAACTCAATGTGAAAGGAACAAAAATACCCTTCATTTATAGTTTGGCTCAAAAATGTCATTACAGTCAATACTTTGGCTCAAAAATGTCCTTAAACTATGCGAAAGGAACAAAAATATCTTCCGTTTGTAGTTTGGTCCAAAAATGCCCTTACCGTCAATACTTTGGTCCAAAAATGCTCATTTTCTAAATAAATAAATTATGATTTTCTTTTTAACACATTCTTTTTCTAATAATTCATATTTTTATAATTAGCAAATGTTTATCTTACTTCAATTCAGAAAAAAAATAAAAAATAAAACTATTTCTTATTTTATTATCATTATTTTTTATCGTTATATAACTATAAATTAAAGATGGATATACTATGATCTTATAAATATGACATATATTATCTATCGAAAGGGTACATGAAGTTATTATATTTTAATTGATAAAATGAGATTAAGAAGAAAAAAATATTTCCTACATTTTTATTTGTTAAAGTGATTTTAGAAGAAAGAAAAGAAGAATAGTGTTCATTAATAATATTTTAATTAGGAAGAAGATGTGTTTTAAAAAAAAGGAATAATATATTTATTCGGAAAAAGGCATTTTTGAGCCAAAGTATTGATGGTAAGGGCATTTCTGAGCCAAACTATAAACAGAGGGCATTTTTTACCCTTTTCCTTGTTTTTTTTACTGAAATTTGACCTGAATTCTTAATTTGCTTTCTTCTTTTCCATTTTTAATCTTTTCATTAAAACTATAAAAAAATACTCCCTCCGTCCAACAATAGTTGTCCACTATTGACTTGGCACACCCCTTAAGAAACTATAAATAGAAAGATAATTTTACTACATCACCCATTGAATATAATAAATATAATGTCTTGAAAAATATAATAGGAAAATGACTATAATTAATGATAAGGGTAAATTAGGAACTAAGTGTAAAATTATCCATGAATTTCATAAAGTGGACAAGTATTGTTGGACATCTATTTTTAGTATAGTGAACAAGTATTGTTGGACGAATGGAGTATTAAATTATGAGGATGATTAATTATTAATTACTTGCTTGGAAGTGATATGGCTTGTGATAAGTTTATTATAAGGATGAATAACAATAATAATAATATATATATATATATATATATATATATATACTAAATTTATATTTTGTGATGAGAAATGAATAAAAAATTGATAAACTTCGACCTCAAGTTGTAATGGTTTGGAAACCGGAAACAATGTGAGTAGCTCTTTGTATACACTTGTAAGAAATTCAGTGCCAATAATATAGAAGCACGAGAAAGAGGTTAAATCCCAAAGTTCTCTTCAAATTAAAATAAAACAAGTTGGTTTTGATCAAGTTGAGGTGCTTGAATGAAATTTTATTATTATTATTAGACATTGTATTTTGTATAATTTGTGTTTGTATAAAGAGAGAAAGACAAAAGAGAACTGGGCAGAGGAAGACTTACATTTGTATAATTAAAAGTGTATAAGACGAAGCTATATATATATATATATATATATATATATATATTTGTATTTGTATGTACAGTTCTCTCTCGTTCTATACAAACACAAACACAATTTATACATTAGTGTTCGTATAAAGTGAGAGAGGCGAGCAGTGAGTGGCGAGAGGCGAATGACAAAGTATTTGCTACGAATTAAAATTAAATTAAATTATAGCTATGACATTTATTTTGAATTAATAATTTGTTATAATGTACAATTTTTCCAAAAATATACACTTTAAGAAGATTTAAAATCGACTATGGATAAATAAAAGTTAACAAGGTATATTTTATTGCAAATTGATGATTCTTGAGAAGTACAATTTGTCATCTGCACCTATATCATTTTTCTAGATGGTCATTTAGTGAAAATCAACCTTCCTTGGAGGCTAGGCTATGGTCCTTTTAAAAGCTGGTTATTTTAATTTCTAAAGACATTAAATTAAAATTATCCAAACATGGCTCGTCACAACAAAAAGGAAAAGCTAGTGAAACCTCAAGAAAATGTTGTGAAAACATTGTAGAGCCATGGCCAAATCTCCCTCAAAAACTCCTAAACTTAATTGGAAAACAACATCATCTAATGCAAAACATCAATTTTCACGGTATTGCCAAATCATGGAGAGTAGGATCTAAGCAATGTAGTTCCAATTCACAACTAACATGGCTTGAATTACTTTCTAACAAAGATCAACACATTAAACATACTCTCAACATCTCATTTCGACCTCGTGGTACAGTAAAAGACCACGGTATGATCCCTGGACGCGTTTTTATGGATGTTCACATGGATTGATTATTGCTGGTGGAAACGATTCTACAGAGTATACACTCTTGATTCCTACTGTTATTGGAAACAGTATTCCCCCTCAACTCTGTCTTCAATTTCTTCCTATAATTACAACAACTGGTCTGTTATGGTACTAACAGGATGTTCCTATCCACTTTTCGTGGCTTGTCATACAGGGTACCCTTATAAATGGATGAAAGAAACGAGTAATCTCATCGATCCGAATTGTTCAATAAGTTTACAGGGTACTTTAGTGGTAATTGAATCGAAGTTTCAGGTGACTAGATTAAGCAGTAGCAGGGCTGTTCGAAGAGTATTTTGTTGAATCCAATGGAGAGATGTTGTTGATTTCGGATCAATGGATAAAGTTGAAGTGATGAAACTACAGATGGATGTTCTATCATTGTATGTCAGTTAATGCAAGTAGAAGCAACTGTATCTACTTCAATGAACATGCTACCAATACTTGGAAGTTTTATGAATTGGGAAGTGATATTATTTCCCCCTCTTTTGATGATTATGGTTCTCAATAGTGGAGAACAATTTCGAACATTTGACTATGTATGTGGCAAATTAACTAATCCTCACTTGTCCAATTCTTACTCATTTGAAATAATGAGTTTTGACTTGTGATTTACATTTTCTACTTCTTATAAAATAAATTATTGAGATTTTTTTTATCTATTATACCCTTAATTAATTACTCTGAAAAAGGTAGAATTTTTTTAAAAAATTTAATTTTTAATTCATCTACTTCATAATTAATAGGGTTAAAATGGTAAATTCATTATATCAATCATTATTTTTCTTAATAAATGTGTCAATTCAAAAGTGGACGAGTAATTAGGGACAGAGAGAGTAACTTTTGCGTAATTTATTTAAATTATTTTGACTAGGAGTGTCAATGGGACGGTTCGGCCGGTTATTTTTGAAAAATAATACCATCCTAATTTTTTGATTATTTTGTAATGCATGACAAAAATTATATTTTTTAAATCATCCCAATCATGTCGATTTCTTTTCGATATCGATATGATTTGGTTAATTTTTGGTTACTTTGTTAGTGATAAACTTTCCATGGAACTAGTATATAGCGCGTTAGGTTTTACCGTTTTGGTGTTTAGCCATAAGCCAATTATTTGGTATATCAATATTATTATATTAATATGGGTAATTGGGTATGATTTATGAACGTATGAGTCTAGTAATTGGATCCTTTAAAATGTTAAAACTAATCTAGTCAACTACAGACGCAAAGTCTGGAGGCCTAACTTTTTGTGTATTTGAAAAATAATTTATAAAATATATTTGTATATTAAATTTAACATATTGATAATATATAAAATATATTTTATATATATGTATGACTATTCGGTTCGATTTGGTATTTTTTTGAGTTTTTATATAAATTAAAAAATCATCATAATTATTCGGGACGGTTATAAGATTAATAAAAGTCCATGGTTATATTTTAAAAATCTTATAAATCGATTCGATATGGTTCGATCGATTTTTCATTTCTTTTTGACACCCCTAATTTTGACTTTAAATACTTAATCTTACTCAACTGCTATAAAATTGCTCAAAAATTATTTTAAACTTAAAAACAATTAAATAAGAGAATTATTTTATCAAACTCTAAAAAAAAAAAAAGTTTAAAATCTATTTTGAGTTTAAAATATTTAAAATATGTCAATCATGTTCATACTTCCGTCGACCTACGAGGGAAGGTGTATTAAAAGGGACAAACTAGTTAGTCAAAATTCTACATTTGAGCTTGTGTATTCACATTTCGAACCCAGATTTTACAGCGCTCACTTCACGTCAATGGAGAGTTTTAATGGTCTGTCGATGCTCCCGGAGGATTGTACTGCGAAAATCTTGGCCTTTACAAGCCCTCTCGACGTCTGCCGCATTTCCCTCGTCTCTAAATCACTTCATTCCGCCGCGGAGTCCGATTCCATTTGGGAAAAATTTCTGCCCTCCGATTATCAGTCCATCATTGCCGCATCACCGAGTCCCATCCCTAATTTTCCTTCACAGAAGGATCTCTTTGTTTATCTCTGCCATAACCCTCTCTTAATTGATGCAGGTCGCAAGGTAATAAATGAAAAGCTAAAGGATTGTATTTATACTTTTAAATTAGTCAATTTAGTGTTATTTAAGAGACTCCATAGCGTACTTTTTTTGTCTGCAATCCCAATCGCATGAATTATTTTGGGTGGGGTCGTATGTAGAGTTAGAATTTTGAGTTTATATGTTCTAGATTTTAATAAAAAGTAGCATGGGTATGATTTTTTAATACATATACAAAATTGAGCCGAAGTTATTAGCTTTTGCCTAAACCCTAAGGGACCCGTAGAAATTTTTGTCACTGTTTTGATTTTCCATACAGTGTCCAGTACTCTATTGAGGCAAGATTAAATTCAGATTTACGCATAGCAAGACCCAATTCTGAAGGCGGTGTTTCCAACATGATTTTTTAATTTTTTTTTCTTAGAGGCTCGAACGCGATACCTCCCTCAAGGGAGGGACCTGTAGTTTACAAGGTGAAGATCATGGTATTGAATTATTGATTATTGAGTATGTCCTTTAAAATGTATTGATTAGTAAATACTAGATTTAAAAATTGTTTTAATAAAGTAAGCTTGTGATCTTTTTCTCTCACTAATGGAGTGTCAACTTTTAACTATTAAATTATGAGTTTGCTCATAACTCCAACCATCTACTTGATTTCCTTAGGTAGAGAGCACAAATTAACTTGAAAATTTAAGTTGGTAGTAAATGTTTTCCTTTATTTCCCTCAAAAGCTAGTGCTACTTATCTTTATCCTTTAAGATGTTTTTATAAACAGACATCTCTTGTCATCAGGGGCGGAGGCAGGTAGGGCCAACGGGTTTTTGGTGAAATATTACACTTTTTATACATGGTTAATAATAATTTTTTTATGCATGTATATTAGATGTTGAATCCTCTTGGCTTCTTTGTGTGTTTACTTGTTCATATTTTGAACCCTTAGTAAAAGATTTGGTTCCGCCCTGCTCATCTTGTAAAATCTCTATAGGAACATGTTTCTGTAACCTTGTCGTGTTTCATCAGTTGTGCATTTCTTACTTTATGCTATTGTTCAACAGAGTTTCTCACTGGAAAAACAGACCGGAAAGAAATGTTACTTTCTAGGTGCAAGGGATCTTCAAATTACATGGAGTGATACACCCCAATATTGGAAATGGACTTCACTACCAGAGTCCAGGTTTGCCTTTTTTGTTTCCGCGGATATCTAGCTACTATCCTTTTCCTGAAACAGATGTATGCATATTTAACAACAATTGTTTGTCAAATCAGGTTTCCAGAGGTAGCTGAGCTCATACATGTTTGGTGGCTTGACATTCGGGGCAAAATAAGAGCTGGGATTCTGTCACCTCGGACATCCTACACAGCTTACCTTGTTTACAAGCTGGAAGATGAATATGGTTTTATTTATCGACCGTCAGAGGTTTCAGTTGGAATTTCTGGTGTTGAAGTCGACAAGCGATTTGCATTTCTGGTGCCTGAGGGTAGACCTCAACGGCGTGATCGCTTTGAGGAGACAGAGACCGGGGAATCAGATGATGATTATGAGGTTTTTACTCCACCCTCTGATGTGGATATGGAGGATGCTTCTAGTGTCATGCAATCTGATATTCAACGTCCTAAACTTAGAGATGATGGCTGGTTTCACATAGAATTGGGCGAGTTTTTTACTGAAAATGAAGACGATTGCATAGAAATGAGTATGAAAGAGGTGAAAGACTGTGTATCTCATAAGGAAGGCCTTATTGTTGAAGGAATTGAGATAAGGCCAAGAATAGGTTAATAATCACATATTTTATAGAATATTTTTGCTATACAGCTACCATGTATTTCAAATAGAACATGTTTCTTTTTGGACCACTCATCTATTTCAAGTATGTTTTGGTGCTATGGTAACTGGAGTTCTTGTTTATAAATCCATACTGTACTTTTTGTTTCCATAATCATATAATCAGGGCAATGAACTAGGCTTGCACTTCCCATTTCATAAAACTGTCAATTATTAGTGGAATGCTAAGTAATTAGATGAGATGTTTGTTCTCCAGTTTGAACTTTTGTGAACATAAGATGCAGAAGTCATTATTTTTCAAGAATCAACCTTGGAGCACAAGGTTAGTGATAGTTTCTTTCAATTAAATAGTTGAGTTGACTATTTAGATGCCCTGTGTATTAATTTTGTAACTGATTAACAAAAACATAAATGAAAAATAATCTCTGAAGAAGTCATTTTTCTTGGAGCCTAAGGGCTAATAAAATAAACAGCTAGAACAGAGAGGATTAGATTATAAAAGCATTTTTTGGATAGTTCGATAAGCTGCAGAAATAAACCTTGTTATTTTTGACAATTATCTATACATGGCTCCAAATATTAAGAGGAAACAGAAAACTTCATCAAAAGAAGAGTCTTCTTATGTGGAACCATGGCAAAATCTTCCTGAAAAGCTACTCAACTTTCTCAAAAAGCAACCAAGACCTTCAAAACTAGTTGAATCCATAGGTACTGCTGGTATCTCTAAATCATGGAGATGTGTGTCGAGAAAATGTGATTCTATTGCACAATCACCATGGCTTGAGCTTTCAAATGAACCTCAATACTATTGCAAAACTCAGCAGCACACCTTCAGCATCTCATTTGAAGAAGCTGGCTGCTATTGGTGGAATGGTAGAAGAAGGCCGCGTTCTGATCTTTGGAAGCATTTTCACAACTACTCACCTTGGTGGATTTTGAAAGGAGATAAGATACCTATTGATTACTGCTTTCTGAATAGTTCAAGAGCCTATTGTTACTGGTTTACTTCCTCGTCTGATCGCAAAAAATCATTTTTATTTCCCTATTCCTCTAATGGTGGTGGCGGTTGTTGTTTTCCAGCTTTTGTAGTTTCTAAGTTAGGAGAAAACCAAAAATGGATGAAACAAGAAAGCAGCCAAAATGGTCTTATTGATCCGAATGATCCTAAGGGGCAACTGATACAATTCAGCAATGCCATTATCTTCAAAGGGAAGTTTTATGCACTAAGTTTGCAAGGAACCCTTGCTGTAATAGAAGAAGTTGAAAATCAGTTTCAAGTCACGCGACTTAGTAGAAGGCAAGCCATTCCTTCAAGCTACTCAAGGCATTTCATAGAGTACTTGGTTGAATCTAATGGAGAGATCTTGCTCATTTTCCTGATCTCAGAAAGATCAAACAGGGTGGTGGACAAAGTGGAAGTGTTCAAGCTGAAGATTGAAGATTTTTCATGGTTAAGATTGGAAAGCCTTGGAGATAGAACGTTATTCGCGGGGATTAAATGTGGTATATCAGTGCCTGCAAGTCAAGTTGGCTGCAGAAACAACTGTGTGTATTTTACTCATCGTTACATTGATGGCTGGAGACTGTATGATATGGGTAGTGGCTGCATTTCCCCCTGTTATGATGATGCTGGTTCTGAGATTAAAGATCCAGTGTGGGAGGAGCCAATAATTGGAAAAAGAACATCACGACGATGAAACACATGTTTAGGATTCAGTATTTCTTCTTTGTTGTATTATCATTCTGACATGTTAGTAACCTTGTTACAGTGTGAAATAAAAGGAATTCTTATTCATTTCTTCTGAAACCAGAGTTCAATTATTATTATTGTTACATCACTTGCATCAGTTCATGTTTCTTATTAACTCATTTTCCATGCTTTGCCCCCATGGAAAATCGAAATATTATAGTGATTAATAAAGAAGAAGAAAATTATAAAAGGGACAGGAGACATTTAGTCCCTCTCTGTAGGAGTTTCACAAAAGAAAATTATATGGACAGCATCCCACTGCTATTAGTGCACCATGGGATGAGTGAATGACCCTTGAAATATATCCAAGGGTCCTTCCATGTCTGCAATCTTCTACCATAAGGCTAGTATTATCCCATATAAAGCCAGATATGGAAGCAGTGAGAATGATTCTTGTTTTGTTGAATTTCAGTGAGTTGTGGCTATAGTGGCTTCCCTATTGGCCTACAATATTTTTGACTTTGCTGATCTCTGTGACTTAGTGACACCACCAAAAGTGATGTTTTCCAGTAGACTCTGTTAACTTGAGATTAAGCCGGTGAGTTCTTTGGGAAGACATGGCCATGGCCTTGGGCTGGTATTGGTTTCTTTCTTTGGTGAAATTTGATTCTTTTCCTTCTAGACTTTTTTTTTTTTTTTTTGCAAATGGGAGCTGGCAAAGGAAATGGTATGGGCATGTAGCTTGAGGCAGGCTTAAAAGTGATCAAGATCAGATGTGGCCACAAAGTAAGCTAGCCTCCAAGGTAGTTGATCTCTTGGAGAACGAGGTTAGTGGTAGTTTCTTTCAATTAAATAGTTGAGTTGACTATTTAGATGCCTTATATATTAATTTTGTAATTGATCAACACAAACATAAATGAAAAATAATTTCTGAAGAAGTCAACTATCTTGATTCTTGGAGCCTAAGGCTCATAAAATAAACAGCTAGAACAGGGAGGATTAGATTATAAAAGCACTTTTTGGATCGTCAGACAAGCTCGGAATTAGACTTTGTTTTTTTCGACCATTATCTATACATGGCTCCAAATGATAGGAGGAAACAGAAAACTTCATCTAAAGAAGAGTCTGCTTCTGTTGAACAATGGCAAAATCTTCCTGAAAAGCTACTCAACTTTCTCAAAAAGCAACCAAGACCTTCAAAACTAGTTGAATCCATAGGTACTGCTGGAATTTTCTAAATCATGGAGATATGTGTCGAGAAAATGTGATTCTACTACACAATCACCATGGCTTGATCTTTCAAATGAACCTCAATACTATTGCAAAACTCAGCAGCATACCTTCAACTTCTCATTTGAAGAAGCTGGTTGCTATTGGTGGCATGGTAAAAGAAGGCCGCGTTATGATCCTTGGAAGCATTTTCACTACTACTCACCTTGGTCGATTGTAGGAGGAGAAAAGGTACCTATTGATTATTGCTTTCTGAGTAGTTCCAGAGCCCATGGTTGTTGGGCTTCTTACTCGTCTGATCATAAAAAAACATTTTTATTTCCAAGTTGTGGCCATTGTTGTTTTCCAGCTTTTGTAGTTTATCAGTTGGGAAAAAACCAAAAATGGATGAAACAAGAAAGCAGTCAAAATGGTCTTATTGATCCGAATGATCCTAAGGGGCAACTGATACAATTCAGCAATGCCATCATCTTCGAAGGGAAGTTTTATGCACTAAGTTTGCAAGGAACCCTGGCTGTAATAGAAGAAGTTGAAAATCAGTTTCAAGTCACGCGACTTAGTAGAAGGCAAGCCATTCCTTCAAGCTACTCAAGGCATTTCATAGAGTACTTGGTTGAATCTAATGGAGAGATCTTGCTCATTTTCCTGATCTCAGAAAGATCAAACAGGGTGGTGGACAAAGTGGAAGTGTTCAAGCTGAAGATTGAAGATTTTTCATGGTTAAGATTGGAAAGCCTTGGAGATAGAACGTTATTCGCGGGGATTAAATGTGGTATATCAGTGCCTGCAAGTCAAGTTGGCTGCAGAAACAACTGTGTATTTTACTCATCGTTACATTGATGGCTGGAGACTGTATGATATGGGAAGTGGCTGCATTTCCCCCTGTTATGATGATGCTGGTTCTGAGATTAAAGATCCAGTGTGGGAGTAGCCAATAATTGGAAAAAAAAACATCACGACGATGAAACACATGTTTATGATGCAGTATTTCTTCTATGTTGTATTATCATTCTGACATGTTAGTAACCTTGTTACAGTGTGAAATAAAAGGAATTCTTGTACATCTCTTCTGAGACCGGAGTTCAATTATTACTATTGTTATATCACTTTCATCACTTCATGTCTCTTATTAACTATAGATATAAAGGGCTGCAAACTGAAAATTTGGCGCTGTCTGGACTTTATGATTTACATGATACTGGTGAATCATACGACATTGACTGGTGTATGGTGTTACATGAACGACAATGAAAAAGGACATCTTTTTCTAAATTTTCAAACTTCCGAGTTTTCTAAGGTAAAATTATGTGATGTGTTTTTCCTTAACAAGAAGAAAGGGAACCACTTATGTTGAAGATAGAAACAAATAATGCCTAGAAATCGTATATTTCATTATCATGGCAAAGAATTTACCCCAATTGAAAACAATATTTCAGTCAAGCTCTTCATCAGCAATGTGCCCAGCCTTGGTCACCTCTGCAAGACTTCTGTACTTGTTCCGCAACTTAGTCCTTCCCTTGCTCAGTAGAGAATTATGGGACTTATGAATCGTGTTTGCACAATTTTCTCTTCTAACTTCAGGTACAAAAACTCGAAAAACCACCTCTTCAAACTCAGGTTTGTACAGTTCTAAATCATCACTACATTTCGTTGCTGGTGCAAAATGAAAAACGTTGTGGAGGTGTTCGTTTTGCATCATGTGATTTTTGAAACCGTTGCCTAAAAATTTCCTTAGGTAACTTATCTGTTTCAACTTCGACCAGGTGCTAAAAGTGAGACTTGTTCTGCCTAATGTGAGGGTGATTGTCTTATCGTAATCATCATCGAGAATTTTTGAAGCGTCTTGTTTGGTGCCATTGCATACTCTCTTTACATGCTCCATTATCCCATCTTTCATGTCCTTCATGCTTGCGTATTCTCCGGCTTGATTTGAAAATTTCTCAAGACTGCCAATTTCAAAAATCAAAGCTAGCGCTTCAATGCTATCAACATTAACATGTTCATCATCTTCCTCTAATTGTTTCAGAAGATAAGGGATCGATTCTTTCCACTTTTTCGGACTAACGTTCCATCGATCGATGCCGGAAAGAAGGAGAACCCAACCTGATATTGCTGCAGCCGCCACAGAGGATGGATGTTTGGTTTCTTGATTCAAGAATTGCCATATAATTTCCATTGATCTTTCGGTGTCTACAAAGTCTGTGGCACCAACAGAAGTGACAATAGACAAACACTCGAACACCTTGATCGCGTGAGATAATTTGGACTTGATGAGAAATTCACGAACTAACCCAAGCAATTCTTCATACACCTCATGTGCATTATCACCGGCACCAAGAGTCAAAACAACTAATCCTATCAGTTGTAATGCTAAATCAATCTCCAATGCTGAACCCCGTTTCAAGCAATTTTGGCATCGATGTATTAAAGTGAAAAAATTATTTTCAACAAATTCGTAACGGACATTGGTCTCAAATTGCTTAACCAATGTCCTTAGTGCGTTTTCTCTGGCAGAACTCTTTTTCTTGAATAATTCCTCTAAATAAGTATGGAGCTTCTTCTTTGGAATATAGGTTGAATTTGAAGCATCACCCATGGTTAAATTCTTGACGCCGGCTGAGTATGTGGCATTTCCCGGTTAGGGTATTTTTTTCTTTTTCAACGTTTTTTCAACCCCCGATAAGCAAAAGCAATCAGCCGCTGTCACAGACCGGAACTCAGATCGGATGGTGGAGTATTATTCTACCAACAGGCATCATCGAATCGAAGGCCGAATAGAAAGCATTCCCCAGTTAAGAGTGCTTCTGCCCGCCGACAACTCTCCGGTCTCCCCAGGTGCAATAGCGCAGATAAGATCAGAGTGAATGTGTGAAGGATATGGTTCTGGTTCTCTTATGTCCCGTTCCTTCAATCAAAGAAGAATCCATGCCCAGGGCTAGTGCCAGCGCATAGTCAGAGTCTTCCCTGCGTGCCTAACACCCCCTCCTAGTCGAGTGTCGTGCGGCGCCACCCTAGCTGGCGGAAATAGCTTAATGGTAGAGCATAGCCTTGCCAAGGCTGAGGTTGAGAGTTCAAGTCCCTCCTTCCGGGATTTACAAAAATCACAAATCCAAGTGTTTTTTTTTTAAGTGGGTGTTTGGCCTTAGTGCGTTCCAAGATTGCTTGCTTAACCAATGTCCTTAGTGCGTTTTAGGAAATAATTTTTTTTTACAGGGATACTTTGATCTTTAATTTTTATCTAACACTAATAATTTATTTAATTTTTATCAAGGTGAAATATTTTGTTCATGTGTCAATTTTTTTAAAATAATAGAATGTGTATTTCTCAAACTAATAAATTACAGTTTAGTTATGAAACTTACACTTGCAATAGCTTTATGTATGAAACTCAAAAAAATGTATTCTTTTATCTCATTTTATATGAGTTAGTTTAAAAAAGACTTTAGAAACTTGTGTTTTAAAATAAGCCATAGACGTGTTCAGTTGTCCACGAAAGTGTTGTGGGTTTTGATCCTCTCGATGGAACTATAATCACACAATATAGTGTAAAGAAGATAAACAAAAGAAACGGCCAAATATGAAAGAAGTTGTTGAGCGTCTGGAGGCCTTACGTGTTGTGCAGGAGCATTTTGAAGAAGTTAATTCCTTCTATAGAAACTAATATGCATCTAAAGGATTGTTCATTTTAATCTCAAAACTGTATAAATTTTTGGTAGCTTGCGGGTGGCTTTTGGTCCTAATGAGTCTATGGACGGCTTTGTTTTATCAAGAAAAAGCTCAACTAACAACTTCCCCCAAAATTCGACCTTTTGAAAGACGAAAAATCAGTCAAAACTAAAAAGAAAAACAATCCTTTTATTTTTGCTGTCAAAGTGAATTGAATTCTCAACTTTTAAACAAAACTTAGAATTTAATCAGCCATGAGGTGCATTCAGTTATCATTGTAGAGAAGGGAAATCAACACAAAATCCATTGATAAATGAAGTGAAACTGTGCTAATAAAAATGAACTCTTGAGAGAATTCAATATAAAAAAGCAGTAGTCATGGTTTACAAAAGTGATTTTGTCGATGAAGCTGCTGACGAAGTATAGACACTTGAGGAAATAGTGTAAGTCATAGTCTGCTCCTGCTTACTCACTTCATAGGTATTTGAAAACGGAGACGAAAACATATTCAATGGAGGGGGTGAATATGTTGCAACTGGCATTCTTGATGGAAGATTTGGTAATTGAGCTTCAGAATTTAGAAAATGGATTGCTTGCCTTATTGATGGCCTGAGTTTGTTGTCTGGATGAGCACACCATAGACCGATGACCATTAAACGTTCCATTTCTTTCTCATTAAACATTTTATTCAATCTTGGATCAGTTGCTTCGACTAGCTCTCCCGTTCCATAGAGGTTCCACACCCATTCTACCAATCTCACTTGATCTTCTGGTGCTTTAATATTTATTGATCTTCTTCCACTTGCTATTTCCAATGCTACTATTCCAAAGCTGTATACATCTGATTCCTTGCTAGCTTTTCCATTCATGATACATTCCGGTGCCATATACCCCACGGTCCCTGCTAACATTGTTGTTTGTGATCCTTTGTCATGGTCAATAAGCCTAGCCAACCCAAAATCACCTAATTTAGCGTTGAAGTTTGAATCCAACATGACATTACTTGCTTTTATGTCCCTATGGACTACGCATTGTTCCCACTCTTCGTGTAGATAGAGCAAAGCTGAGGCAATTGCTTGAGCAATTTTCCACCTGATTTCCCAGACCAACAATGACTTTTCTTTGAAAAGATGTTTATCTAGGCTTTCATTGGGCATCAATTCATAAACAAGATGCAGCTTCTCTTTCTCGTGGCACCAACCGATAAGTTGAACCAAATTTCTATGCCTTAATCGACTGATGATCTTCACTTCTGATGCATACTCCTTTATCCCTTGTTTAGACCCTTTTGATACTCTCTTAACAGCAACATATGAGTTACATTCCTTCAATAAACCTTTATAAACATCACCAAATCCCCCTTCTCCAAGCTTCTGTCCCTCAGCAAAGTTGTTTGTTGCACGAGCTAATTCACCATACGAGAACTTCTTAGGACCGGTACCCTTTTCAAATTCATCATCCATATCTAGATCAATGAAGACATGGTCTTTCTTATCTCCTTTCCTCTTTTTCCTCCACAAAAAGCAACCGGCAGCTATCAAACCAAGAATGAGAATAGGTAAACCTATGCTTGATCCGACTACTAGTCCCTTGCTTCCTTTTCCCGAGGTGCTGAGTATTTCTTGAGGAGGGCCCTTTGGTTCTTGAACATGAATAATTGGAGGATCATTTGGATTTTGAGCTTGAATAGGAGGATTTCTTGGATCTTGAACTTGAATAGGAGGACTTGCACTAGGCTGTTCGACATGTTCTGGAACTTTGTTAGCATCAAACCTCAAACTTGAATTGAAATCCCAAGACTTGACATTGTTTTTCTGAAACAATTGTCCAGTTGATGCTGAGAAGCCAAAACTAACATTCTCAGGCAAATAATCCCTCAGATCAACTGGGTAGCTTAGTTTGTCTCGATTATATTTTTTGTGAAATCCTGTGAAAACAACTTCAAGAACCTTGGAACTAGCATTGTAACTAATCCAAGCATCATTTTTCTTCCCAAGTTTAATGTCATTTTCCCATATTTTAGTAGCAACAGATTCCATAGAATTTATATTGATGCCTACATGTATGTCTGAGGGGTCCCAGGTATTCACATATGTATCGAACTCTATAGCAACAAATGACTCATGTGATGACATGTTTTCTGTCTCAGCATCAACAAGACCAAGGCCACTGCCAGACGAACCAGCTGGAATACTCGAACCAACAGGAGCTAAGAAAAAGGCTAGTCCATCAGCAAAACGATTGTTACCATTTGAATCAATAACAAAAGAGAAATGTGTAGTAAAATCTGTCATTTCCCCTGTAGCTTTGTCCCATAACTGCAGTGTCTCAATGTACGTGGCGCGTCCTGTTTTTCCACCTAATGTCATGTTACGTTCATTAGGCGTGACTTGTATGCCTTGTTTCGTTACATAGGCGTCTCCAGTGACATTGATAGAGAGATTAACATAAGAAGTATTGATATTGGTGATATTAAAGTTCAATGAATATAAGTAAGGGATAACAAAAATTACTAAAAATAGCAAGATGTTCAAAAATTTGCTGAGAAACATGGCTTAAATGGTATATGATACTTTTTGATGTTTCAGACAAATTGCAGTTTAAGTAAACAGAGACACTCTGTGTACATTCCATTTGGAAATGTTTGTTTTATGAACTTGTTTGTCTTTACCTTTTGTTTTCTTGACAATATCAAGGATAGGCTATGGACGGCTTTGTTAAATAACTACTCTATACACCAAGCCATTGGTGGACTATTTCAATCATTCGGTATTCAGTATCTACTCTCGATTTTAAGTGGAAATATAATAGTTGGATAGCTTATATGAAAGATTTTCAATTATATATTATAACTTTAAAATAAGATACTTTTACTCACGGTACACAATTTATTTATTTATCGTTTTCAGTCTCAAATTTTTTGTTTGTCCTTTGGCAAAAATTGAATTGATCAACTCTTGTGCAATAGAAATTCAATTTTAGTTGTTTAATTAGCAAATTCTTTTTTTTTGTCCTTGGCAATAATTGAATATGAACATGTAGGAGAAAAATCCGTTCCATGTACGACCTCATGGGCTTAAGTTGTCTAAGCCCAATAGGCTTACTACAGGTCCAAGAGTAATTAAGAGTCTACTAAAAGTATCAACGACAACATATTCAGTATAACGAAATATTCTCCTCAAGGACCAATTCATGTGATTTCAAATTTTGCAATAAAACCGACATCCAACATAAATCCCACCAGACATAACATGCTCTTTTATGCTAAATTGAAAGTTTTAAAAATCTCTTCTTCTTTTTTATATTTATTTTTCATTTGGTGTTTGATACCTATATTGAAACCTGACTAATTTGAATTCATGACACATAGGGCCATATTTATACGAAGCCGCTCCCTATCGAAAAAATTTCTATATTCAAAACTCAAATTCAGACATCTAATTAAGGAAAGAACAGTTTTATCTTCTACGCCACATCCATAGTTGTTTCTCTTTTGTTGTTTTGCTCTATATCCGGTTAAAAAGGATGCATAAAACTAAAAGCATGGAGTAATTGAAAACATCGAGATACATACACAATAAAAATATAAAGATATTCTTTATATGATCTTCTCTCCTTTTAACTAACCTATGATTTATTTTGTTACCTTAAATGCTACAAGATGCTATTGCTTTACTTTGTACTTCCTCTATTTCATTTTACCTAACTTATTTGTTAAAAATATTTTTTTTATTAAACAGTGTGTCAAGTTAATATAATAAAATTTATTAAGTTATTTATTTTCATTTTTATCCTTACTTAATAAATAGGAAGAAAGATTAATATATGATGAAAAAGAAAAATAGTATTAATTAATTAAGATTAAAAATTTTAAAAAAATTAATAAACTATATTTTAATTAATATATTTTTACAGAACATAAAAAAATAAATTATGACAAGTAAATTAGACCGGTTGAAATATTCGTTTATTCAATTTGTCCCATATATAGTCACTGAAACTGAATAATATCTACTTTTGGAAGTTATTCCTTTTGTTGATTGTGAAAAAGTTAGTGATGCATGTGAAATTATTAGCACCCTTAATTAGTTGGAAGCAATAGATTAATTAATTATCGTCTGAAATTTACATAAGACAGAATCACTTTCCATTTTTTTAAATATGGAAAATGGTCTTTTCAAAAAGCATTATGGTCTATGAATTAAAATATATTGGTGCTACCCTAAGTACCTAAACAATAAAATAACATCATATCGAACAAAATCAGGATTAAGATAGGAAAAAATCGGAAAAATTACTTGAATGGTATCTTTTAATAAATAATTACTGATTTTAACAATACTTTTTATTTATTACAATTTATAGCAATACATAGCAATACTATGTTAAATCTGTAATATGTATTAAAAGTGAATTATGTATGCAATATATATGTATTATAACTGTTTTTTTAAATATATTATGCTTGTTTGGTAAGAAATTGACACATTGTATTATAAGTGTATTAAAATGTCTGATAAATGTATTATACATCAATAAAACTTGTATTATATGTGAATAATAAAAAAAAATGTAATATGTATTAAAATTATATTATAAATGTATTAAAAGTGATCAAGTGCATGTTATTACTATAAATGGTAAATATTTTTTTAATATAGTATATTTATGTAAGTATCCCAAAAGATTTTTGGGTACTTTTGTGACTTATTTTTAGCCTTTTTAGCTAAGTACTCTCTCCGTCTCTCCGTATCAAATTATTTATAGTGTTTTTTCTTTACATGTCTCATAAAAAAAATGTTAATAAGGATTTTTTATTATCTTATTCTTTGATTAGGATGACACATAGTTACTAGGGATAAGATAGAAAAAAACTAATTAGGTTTATCTTGAACCTCTATAAATAAGAGATAATGTAAGACATGTATTTTTAAAAATCACGATAAATAATTTGAGACGAAAGAAATTACATTCCAACCTTTATAACTATTTTTGGAAGAGGAACAAAATAAATCAATAAAGAAAGTTGCCAAATTGTCTGTCTTCTTATTTAAAAACATGTTATAACAAATTGTAAAAATAAAAAGTTTCATTAATTATGAGTATAGTTAGATGTAATAAAATTCTTTGAAACATTAACCTTTACAGCTAGAATTACTATTTTTAAATCATCTTCATGCGTTGCTTATCTGTTCTTTCCTCGAGACTTTGTGAACATGTTCGAACATATCAGAAAATAATATCCACTTTTCATTTTTTAGAATTATATTTCTGTTGTCTTAATTTTTGTGATGGTGTCTGACTTGACATAAAAAAAATTTTAAAAAATAATTTAAATTCAAGGTCTAAAATAAGCATTAGATATTTGTGTGATTATAAATTATCTGATTAAGCGTAAAATATGCATTTTAAAATTATATTTTCACTAAATATAGAAAATATTATTCAAATGCGATTTAACTATGCAAATGTAGGACCTTAATATTTCGTCCTCTTTATCAAACCAACTTTCAACAATCATTTTAATTTATATATAAACTATATTACAATGCAAATATAATATATATATATATATATATAGCTTTGATATGCCATCTGAGTATACAAGCAATATATTGGTAATATCATTTTTCTCTTATTAAATTAGTGTTTTTCTGTTGTTTACAAGTGTATAGTAGTTACCCAGTGCCGGCTCTAACTGTGTAAAAGAAAAGGCAGGGGCCTCATATAGATTTTAAAAAATATCGAATACTGTGTAGAAAAGGTAAAATTTTCATATAAAATGAAAAAAATTATTAGAAGAATTCAAGTTTGACATATTAATTTGGAGTACTATGTCTCATGAAAGATAATGTAAATTGATTATATTATCAAATGAAAAAAGATATTAGAAGAAATGAGTTATATATAAGTTATTAACAATTTTTTAAAGTTTAAAGACCCTGTTTGATTTTTATTTTAAGTCATTAATGTGCTGAAGATTTAAATATACATAGTTTCATATCGTGCATTTTTATTTTTATTTTGGTAGCCAAAAAGAGTCAACTTGATAATATATAACTAGGTTCTCACATAGGAAAGCTTGAATAAGTGGCAACTCTTTTCAGATCTCAAAAAACAAATTACACTTGATTTACTGTCATCAAGATATAGGTTTAAGAAGAGGCAAAGATAAATAAATAAATAAAAAATTTGAAGAAGATATGACATGATATATTTTTAGTTTATTAAAAATGTGATTTTAAAACAATATCAAAAATTGTTGTCACTTGTCAGTATACGTATATATTTTGTTCATAGCTTTCTCTTCCATTACTCTTTTGTTGTCACTTGTCAGTATGATTCTTTTCACTTCTAAAACAATATCAAAAATTGATTTTTTTAGATTAATTTTTTACTGTTTTTAGTAGTGTTTCTACAGTATATTGTTATCATAACTCTTACTGATGTTGTATTTGTCAAATTAATGAATTAGATTCAGGACAAAGCAACCTGGTTTAACTGTAATGGAATCTCAACCACTCTTTACCAAAAAACAGGAGGAGTGCTACAATGACTACACTGACCGAAAGAGGCGAAGTCAGAATTAAGAATTTTGAGATTTTAAATTTTCTTGAGTTCAAACCCACAATTCTAGTGTGAAAATTATTTCCACAGTCACTTCTTTACCACTGAACCGCCAATTAGGGTTCACAAGTTAATATACATACATATTTATTTAGTATAAATACAGAATCTACGAAAAAACTACTGAATTCACTGAGTACATAAAATATCATATAAATCTGCTACAAGACAAACAATTTTACTTAATGTTAAATCACATAAATAAATATAAATATGAGATATGTCGAATTTGATAAATATCTCCCATGTGAAAAAAAAATACAAATATGAATCTGAACTAACTGTAGGTCTTGCGCAGTTCAAAATATAAATTAATTGTGGCCCAAAAATAAATAGAGAACATCGTATGAGAACAAAATAAAAACCAAGTAGATACAACTATATTCCAAACAGTGTTAAAGGGACAAATTAAAACAAAAGCCTTTAAATTTTAAAATACAACAGACAGAAAAAGAAAGCTAACATTAACTATAAACCTAGGACTATGATTGCAATGTAATATAGTAAAAAATAGACAAGTTGCTCCTCAGGATGATTGGTTCTTTAATTAATTAGCTTATCTTTTGAGCAATTAAGGAAAACCATAAATATAAAAAAAATCTTTTGACGGTTTTTTTATTTATTTAGGTTAAAGATAATGGAGTTTAGCCAAACATTAATATGAATTATGAATAATAAACCTAGGACTGCAATTATAGGGCAATACCATAAAGCTTGAGCCGGTCAACCAGAAAGTAACATGAATATGAATATACTATTTTAACTGTCGTTTTAGCTTTTAAATTTGTATTTGAATAAATATTATTTTAAAATTTTAAGATCAAAATTAGCAATTAGTTTCAACTATATTTACTTTAACATGAAGAGGCAATTTTTTTTAATATTGTTTAATTTTCAGTAATTATCAAATAAATAAAAGTAATTCAATAAACTATATTTATACTCTTTCCGTTCACTTTTACTTGTCACAGTTTGACTTGACACACTCATTAAAAAATAATTAATAATATAGATATTTTACCAAACTATCTCCTATTAAATGATGTCTTAGAAAATGATTTGGAAAGAAATACTTAATGTTGAGCGTAAAACATGGAAAAAATTATTGTCTTTTCTTGATATATCAAAAGTAACAAGTAAAAATGAAAATTTATTTTAAGAATAAGTGACAAGTACAAGTGAACGGAGGGAGTTCATTACTTTTTTTCTTATTTTGAATGTGAAAAGAGTTAAAAGTGACAATTAAAATGAAATAATAGAGTAATTAATTAGGAAAATGTCATTGGTGCTTAGCTTTGACCAACCATTTGGGGTAAGGCGCATGTTATCGTACCTATCTTTGTGTATTTTTTTTTTCATCCGGTCTATGGAGCTCTTATATTAGAGCTCTGATTAGATTTGAATTGCGTATTGCAAGACCTATTTGGAGGTGACACTCTCAACATGATTTTCTTCATATCTAAGGTCTAAATCTGAAACCTTTGATTAACGGTGAAACAGTTCCACCACTGCACCATAATACATGTTGGCGACAAATGTATATTATAGTCTCAAATATTGTTCTTTTTATCTTTTCGAAAAAGAATCATTTTGTTAAAGAGCTGGGTGAGGTTAGCTAGGGGATAAGGTTTGTGAAAGGTGAGGGCAATATTATTTTTTACCCCCTTAAATTTAATTAACATGGAATATTCGATGCATATTTAAAATGTTCGTAATCTTATTTATCCTTTTAATTTCTATACCCTTGGACGATCTCACTCTAAAGGGTGTAACACTTGTCCGTAGTTATTTGATATATATATATCAATTTAAATTCATTAATTTTCAAATCATTATTTTCGGTCAATTTTTTTATAAAAAAAAATAGCTAGAATTTATTATTTCCGCTAATTTTTATTTGGTTAACAATATGGAGTTTACAAACTTTTTAAATAAATTTGGTTTAAAAAGTAATACAGAATTAAAACAGATCATCATTGCATCGAAAGAAGATATAATTACATGATTGGAATTTCAATTCGTATATTCCTGCTAAAAAAATATTTAATTGACAATAATGAAACTCTAACCAAATATTCTTTTCCTCAGCTTGTCCTGAAAAAAAAAACTAAACAGTTGGAACAAATAATTGTATCTAATAAAGAAAATAAGTATACAGTTACAGCTTCATTGTTTGGCAAAAAAAAATATAGCGCTATAGCCAAATTTCTTTAGTCATTACATTTAAAAAAGTAATAAGAAAATACATCCTTAGTACTCATAAGTTTATTTGAATAATACTAATTTTATTTGACTAAAAAATTAGAGTTCCAACTTAATTTTTAAAACTAAAAATTGGCCTGAAAAAAATTAGGGACTGTTTGGTTAATGGGATAAGATATGATATTGTAGAATTAAGTTTAATTTAAAATTAAATTTATACTTTGTCAAATTAAAAATATAAATTCATAAGTTATGGTTGTCTATATTATTGTATTCCCTTTGATTCATTTTATTTGTCATATTTTTTATGCGCCCTAAAAAAACATTAACTAAAACAATCTCTATTTATACTCATAAGTATACTCTCTCTTTTACTACATAAATTACTCTTCGTATTTATTAAATAGTGGAAAATATGTCTAAATTTATATTAATCTGATTTTATATTATTTCCGAATTTCTAAGATGCTTCTGTACTCAAAAAGGACAATTGATCATGGATTAATTGCAAAGAATATTGTTGGTGATTTATAGTTTCTAAGTTGAATTCGAAAAAAAGAAAAATGATGGCTATGTTTTTTTTTCTATATATGCACAATCTCCTTTTAGGTTTCAACTATAGGTTTAGATTTATTATATAGTTTTTTTATTAATAATTAAAGGAGGAGTATATCTCACGTCCATAACTAAAATATTTACTCCAACCCGTGTCAATTCCGTGTCTGGGCTTTTCCTTCTTTCCAACAACTTTTGGTCAGACTTGTAATATATTAATTAAAATAATAATTATAAAGGCTAAAATTAAACAGAAACTGAAAACTTAATTATTTATTAAGCATTATTGGATAGATAAATACAAGATCACATGTGGTTTGTATAAGTCTCGTCTCAAATTATCTGTTGTATTTTTCTTTTACACGTCTCTTAAGAAAATCTTAATTACGATGAGTTTTGACTATTCAACCTTTATTTATGCCTTGAAATATAATCTTTATTCATGTGTCATAATTGAGACAACTATTTCTAAAATCCACGTCAGATAATTTAAGACGGAGAAAGTAATATAAAAGACCAAGAAATAGGTTCGGTTAACAACGGTAGATTTCCATGGTTCACTTATGCCTACCAACCTTAGCTAAATGTAACTTTTACCCTTTCAAATTTGGTCCAAAATAAGTTGTAGAAAATCAAGAAAGCACTAACTACCCTCTAAAAAAATATCATTACTCTAATAAATAATCTAAAATTTCTTAGATAATTCTAACCGTACGAAAATCTTAAAAGACAAATAATATAAACGGGAGAAAGTGATGTTTGTTGGGACCGAATTGTAACATTTGTCTTCTCTACTTTGATTTTTTTTTTCCTAAAAGAGAGATGGAAAAAGGTTAAAGAAGTTACAAATCAAGAAAAGATACTAGGTGGGGATTGATTAGTCAATTTTAAAAAAGATTTGGGTATCAATAAAGTTTGGACTTACCACAACAAAGTAGTATTAAAAGGTACCTCCTTCATGTCTGCTCAGTAAATAATAATTTATGTTTCACTAATTTTTAAAATTTATTATAGATGCTTCAAAAAAAAAAATTATAAATTTAAAAAGTAAATTACAATATAGCCGAAAAAATAGTTTTAAATTATTATATAGCCACAAAAAATTAGTTTTAAATTTTTTCTTTACACTAAAAATTGAAAGAAAAAAATAAAATAAAATAAGAAACTCAAATAATGATAATCAAAGAAGTCAAAAAATAATTTATGTATGAAAAAGAGTAAAATATACCTTGAACTTTACAAGAAGGATCATATACCCCTACGTGATTTAATTTAAAATTAAGAGTCAAAAATATAAATTTAAAACTGGTTTTTTTCACTTCCATTAGATGAATAGTATATATAAGCTCTTTTTGTAACGGTAGAGATATATGTGAACTATTTGTATAACAGTAAGGGTACATATGATCCACTTTCATATATAACGATGATATATCAGTTCTAAATGACAAAATTGATGAGTATATCAGACTTTTTTTTCCCTTTATCCTAATTTGTATGACTCACATTCTTTTTTGATTAGTCCTCAAGAGAATGATGTATTATTTATTAATAATTTAATTTTAGAATATTAATTTATCCTTAATGAAATAGTTTATAATCATGCGATTATTATGACTTAACTTATTTTAGACCATAAATATATCTTTAAAAAGCATGGAAAAAAATAAATTAAAAATGACCGGCGAGTAAAATTAAAATAAACCCCCCCACAAAATTGGCGAAAAAACCATTGACAGATCGACACGTGTCAGTCAGCTATATGTTGAACGACCTCAAAATTCTAAAAATATTTCAAACATTTTCTTCAATAAAACACCGTTCTGAAAGTCCGAGGATATTCTCAAAACCCACTTTCTCAAATACGGAACTTAGCACACTCGCCCTGTTGTCCTAACATCTGTCCTTAAATGGCAAATCCGTAAATACAGTGAATCTTAAACCCGTACTATTAGTCCGTTAACGCAGTTGTAATGATATTTCTAGACAGGTGTCAGCGAGTGAGGCTATTTATTGAGTACTCGCGCGAGTAGGGGAAGTAAAATATCTGGTAAGCGGTTTAGTGAACAAAACAAGCTGCTGGTTTCTATCTAAATACCACCATTAAGCTTAAGCTTTCCAATTAAAGCTTTAATTAACAGATTATTTTTTCACTAAACCAGTATTTCTCTTCTCTCTCTCTCTCTGTAGAATCAGTCTACTATCAAAATCTCTCAAATTAGTAAGTTTTTCTTTTAATTTTTGTCTTTTTTCTCAAATTCATATGTGTTATTTCCATTTTTGTGGTTATTGATTGTTCATAAAACTTTCTAATTTTAATTAGCTCAAGTTAATTAATTGATGATTAGTAGTACTCTAATTTGTTCATATTCAAGAATCACTTTCATATTCTTGATTAATTTTGATTTTAGCTCTTTGTGATCCCTTTTGATTTGATCTAGCAAAGGAGAGAAACAAGGTCAAAAACCCTAAACATAATTATTCAAAAAAATAAAATAAAAAATGGAAACTCCACCAAATCTTTGTCTCCTCTATCTAATTTTGCTCAAAATTAAAAAGCTACTATTTGCTTTCTCTTTTTCTTTTGTCTATTTTTCTGTTTTAATCGGATTCGAAAATAAATTATGGATGTATTTTAATCTTGTATTTGGATTGATAGTTCATAATGTTTTCTAATTTTCGCACGAGCTATATATATATATATATATCGATGATTTAGATTAACATTTTTTAAAATTATACTGAATTTATCGTTATTGTTAATCGAGAAGAGATGGGGCGAGGAAAAATAGTGATACAAAGAATTGATAATACAACAAGCAGACAAGTGACTTTCTCGAAGAGAAGAAATGGACTTCTCAAAAAGGCTAAAGAGCTTGCAATTCTTTGCGATGCTCAAGTTGGACTCATTATTTTCTCAAGCACCGGAAAACTCTATGAATTTGCCAACAACAGGTTTACTTATTGATTTCCATTTTAATTAACATCCTTTTTCTTTTGAGTATTTTATTATTATTATTATTATTGGTTAAAAAATTGCCAATTTGGTACCTTTCCATTTAAAATTATACCAAAGTTTGATTTAATTTGTACTTTGTACCGTGGTCCTGCATCAAGGATTCCACGTGCATATTTGTAAGTGCATGCTACCATAATTATCATTAAAACTCAAATATAACATCGAACTTTCAAAAAAAAAAAAAATTGATTGATTATCATACATATATGCACGAAACTGGCGTTGAAAATTTGACAGGAGGAACAACATGCATGTAGCAGTAATCTAATAAGAAAATTTACGAGCTATAATTAGTGAAAATTCTACTTTGTATAAGTATAATCGTAGATACAATAACGAATATATACTGAGGCACGTAAATTCATGGTCTCTTTCTGAAAGTAGATATTTTTAAAAATTGGTCTAATATAATATTGTCAGTCGACACCCATACTATAAAAAGGCTAAGTGGTGCACTTGGTTAGATGTTATACTTTTTACCTAGGACTAAAATTTTATTTTAAAAAAAAAATGCGGGCAGGGAAGGAGAAATAGGTAGGGGATTATGATATGGGGAATAGAACTTTCAGGTAACCAATCGACTGAGCTTACTAAGATTTCCATAGGACTAAGAATCAATTCCCACTTAATACATTTTCCCCCCTTTTTTAATGGTGCACTCATGATCTAGAAATCTTATATTCGCCTCTGCATAGATATATATACATCAGTTAATATATACTACTAAAAACAAAGGTTTTTCCTAGCGCAAATCAATATGAAATTCGTGTTATAAAACATAATTTTTTCACTGAACCAGCTCACTGGAAAAATTCATGGTAGGAAACAAATTTCCAAAGCTTCCTAATTTTTATGTGTGAAAACACTATTATTATTATTTTCACTGATTCTATCAAAATATCAATGAGAATAGCCACTTAATGTTTTTCAGTGAAAATTTTTAATGGAAAAATAGGGATTTTTGCATAGTGATATCCAAACATGTTATATAAAGAGATTTCCATAATACTTTTACGACTGTACCTTTCTACATAACCTAGCTTCTTTAGACGCATGCATGATCAAATGTCTTATTTTTTATCTTTCAAGTTATTAATCTTACTTATATTATAGACCGTAGGCATCAGTAAATATCTTTTAAGTGATCGAATAGTGTAACTTTTGATTGATAATGTTAATGTATTAGAAATTTAGATGTTGACATACTTATATTTTTCCTATTGTTATCAGCATGAGGTCTACAATTGATAGATACAACAAGATAAAGGAGGAGAATAATAACATGAATCCCATGTCAGAGGTCAAGGTAACCTGATTTTTTGTTTCCACAAGTGTATGTTAATACCTTTTGGATGTCCTTTATATGGATAATATGTTATTTTTATTTATGCTATTCTAAAACCCTTTTCTTTAGATGAACTTGTATATCCAATGTGGGATGTAAATTTTCTTATAATCTATGATATCTTATCAGTTTATGTACATCTCAACTAATACAGTGTACAAAGTTATAACTCATTAATGTTTGATTATCTCAAACTAAATTGGTGTTTGGATATGAATTAATTGATGTTTGAATGAAACGTAGTTTTGAAATTAAGCTTAAAAAAAGATTATTTGAAATTTGATGTTATATTTGAACATGAAAACATATTAGTAGTTCTGTCAAGAGTGAACTTGAAAAACTCCTAACATCTGTTTTTCAAATTTTATAATTAATTAATGGTGTAATATTGAGCTAATTTGATAAACAAATGCACATTTGAAATAATTTCTAAAAAAATATTGCAAATTTTTAAACTAAAATCTATAGCTAAAGTCGTCTGATCATATTTTCATTTAATCTTGAAAAAATTGGGGACTGTATGCTCTCATGTAACTTTACAGTACTTTTACTTTATAAGTGTATTGATTATACAGTAGCTGATTGGCTCTAATATTCATGTCAAAAGACTTGAGGGGTAATTGTTTTTATTAAGATTAAAATGTTTGAATAATTAAGAAGTCGGCAGAATAAAATCACAACTGCTTATTTTTCAACATTATGCATAAATCATTTATTGGTAAGCATAATAAATGTACAATTCAACAGAAAAAGTAATTAACTATAAAATGCTATAAATTTAATTAAAAAAATTGTTACATTTATGTTCATGGTAATAATGTAGATGGTTTGTAGTGTGGTAGTAGATATTAGTGACTTGATGACAAGGGTTGATGTTATAGTTCTCATTATGATCTTTATATCATCATAATTTTTCTATTCTATTTAGGTCTATAAATTTCTCTATCAATTCCTTACCAATAAGTTTCCAACATTTTATCCTTAATTGACTTAGGAGTTGTTCTCTAACTGTTGACATGATGGTGACAGTTCGTAGTAATAGTTGTGATTGTTAGTAGTTGGTGGTGTTGATAGTGATGGCTAAAAAATATGTGGTGGTTTACAATATATTTGTGGTTAGCTAACAGTGGTGTAGCTGGTGCTAGTTATGATAGTGGAGGTGGTTGGTAATAAAAATTGGTCGCAATGTTAGCAGTTGTTAATAGTAGTAGTGGTGGTGGCAACAATAACGGTGACAGAGGCAGTGGATATAATTATAATGATGCAGGTGGTAAGTGTGGTAGCAACTGACAATAATAATTGATAATAATGGTGGTTACCAGTAGTTGTGATGGTAGAGGCAGTTAGTGATTGACAACGATATTAATAGTTAACAATGATGATGACGACAAAGGTGGTTACTAGTGATTGAGGATAGAGTAATGGTGCAAAGTATCCATACAAAAATGTCTCATAGTGATATTTAAACTTTATTAAACATTAATGATTAAAATATATTTCCACCAAGTGTTAAAATTTTAATATAAACAAGCACACTTAACAACCTAGGCTCTGAAGGCTTCAAATTGAGACGAAGTGAAAACAAATGAGAGCTTACTCACACAGCGTGTATATTTTTCATTATATATTTTTTTGTCACGTAACTTTGCCATTTAATTTTTATCACTTAACTAACCATTATGTATTCTCACATCAATTTGTCACCAAATGCTCTCCCGACCCCATTTAATTGACTTCCATATTTATGTTAACACCAAGAGCAAGTATCTTTTCCTCAAAGGCAGCCACTATATTGCTTCTAAGAATAAGAAAGGACCTTAGAATCAAATGCGTTCTCCCATTGAGAAAGGCCCTGACGCTGCCAACCAAGTATCAAAAAGAAAGAAGAGAAAGAAAAGAGAAGAGAACCTCGTATCTTGGTAACTCTATAGGAGTCATCTTTATTTGACAGAGACGAAAACTACCACTCTGTCAATGACAAGAAAAAAGTAGCAATTATGTCTCTAATGGTTTGAGTTTGTAAGCAACCTGCTATCCATCGACTGCTTCACCTCTATTATGGCCAGCTTGGACACATCGGAGTAAGACCACCATCTCTATCCGGGCACGATCTCATTGTAGGTTCCTTTCAAGGTAGGACTTGAAAAAAGGGTTTGGAATTGAGAAAATACAAAGACAAAAATCTAAATACAAATGGAGAATTAATTTATCCCACAAAAATTGATTCTTAGACTATGGAAGAAGAAGAGAAGTGAATAATCGGTCTTGGTCTTCACACATGTCCATATAGCTTTCCTCAAGAACAACATAAGGTTTTTTAAGCAGGTTTTTCCAGCAAAGCCCCAGGCGAAGGCTTTCATTGGGATTTAGGGATGGTCAGGAAAGTTCTCATGATGATCAAGGTTATTCTTGGCCCAAACTACTTGTATTATGCTATCAGCTTCTTTTCATTCCTTTAATCTCAGGTTCACCCATCTTTATCATGGCTCACGGCAGTCTTGCAACAAGTCTCAAGCGAACAGGATGCATGTATGTCAATTTCATGCATGCAAGTAAAGAGTGCAATCACAGTAGCATTCATCTAATGTAGCTGCTCTTTTTGGAACCATCCTTAGCCCCATCAAATCCTTTAGCTAACCTTACCCTACTTCATTGTGTTCTTCCTTTGGTGCCAAGAGTGGACAGGAAATATCAAAGGAACACCTGACATTGGACAATATGCCCTACACCGGGTTTTAGTTTGTATACACCAGATTTGTCAATTCCTCGAAACTTCCGGTTGGTATATATCTCCTTGACATGGATATGAGAGCGATTAATTCCTAGAAGAAACAAACACAACATTAGAGTTGTTAGAAACGTTAATAATATATAGCTTTTGATAAGATACACTAAATGTAAAATAAGGAAGATAATTGAGAAAGGATAAAGAGTACATTGGCTTGTGTGCCTTTGTGATTTTCCTGACTTGGCGAGGAGGGGAAATTTCCAACACTTTGTTGCCGTGATGGATGTTATTGCTGCCTTTTCTGCTGCATTTTTCCTCTCTACTTGCTTGGGAATTTTAATAAAAAACTACCCTTAATAAGACTTTCACATGCTTATGGTGGTGTGCAGTGCTACCCCGTAATGGGAGCTTCATGTGTTGGTTGATACTCTTTTCTCTTCTACTTCCCTACTCTTGTTCTCATACTGCCTCTCACGTATCTCCTTCCTCCCATGGTTCTGCTACCTTCAGGTTATTTTCATTTGCTGTTTTTATTCATGCTTATTTATTGTTAGTTGTTTCCTGGTGTCTTTATATCCCTAACTCACACCTATCTTGTTGTCCCATTTTTTCCTGTCCCCCTTACTACTCATTGTCAGGTTCTTAAACTTGGTCAAAGCGATAGCCTGATTCTTCCAAGTTGGTCGCTTAGAGCGGTCATCTATAGTTATCATTGACTGTTAACCTTCTCCGACTGAAACATATCGCACACACTCATTACAATTATAAAACACATTTTATGAAGTTTTTCCAATCCCTTATGTCAATCAGTAGTACGGTGCTATACATGTCAACTCTTCCGCCTGATAGAATGCTAATCTATCTGCTTAATGTACCACTTAACTTATCAGATATTTGATTCAGGTCATCATCTCCAGAGACAATTGCAGATGCTGGTTGATGGAACCTCTGTTGTTTCAACAAACTATACATAAGAAATACCCCCTCCCCAATCAAACAGATACACACTGGAAACGATACTGGTTCTAAGAATCTTAAGGACAAGAACTGGTACGGGTACTCAATCTAGTTTTTTCCTCAGTTCATAGTACACTAGTTTTGAGAACAAAAGTTCTGGTGCCATCATTCAGTCATGATGGCTGAAATGAGGGAAGTTATTGGAGAATAAGGTGGTGATGAAAACCAGTAATGCTCACCTTTACAGTTTAATTGTACTCCACCACATGCATCGACTAGAGAATATAACCTAATGGAATCTGCCTGCAAGGTGAGATAATTTGGTCGGCAAGCAGAAAAAGGAATACCATCATCTTGCCATGATAAGCCTGAGTTTAGAATCTGATTATCTCAGCATAAGCTAAATCCATAATCTAGTTGATCAATAAAGCTTTAATTTCAAATCAGTTGACTTCTGCTATAAGAATCCTATATATCCATTGCGCTCTGAGACCAGGATCTAATGTCTCTTTTAATTTGCATTTATAGAAGAATGAAATGACAATAGACATCTGTAATGCTGGGGAGAAGGTCCAAATGAGAATATTTTAGCAAAATCCATCAAAGGATAGTTTGTCAGTCTATCAAAGAATGCCTTAAAGTTGCAGATCCCTATATCAGAGAGAGGATTGGAGGATGTCCAATCCCACCTAAATTGATGTAGGATCTACTATCAGAGGTGTAAGTAAGACATACTGTTATAGGGGTAAGATTAAAATCTAAGAGATCCGAAATGTCTACAGTGCTGACGTACAACGATCCAGAGGAAGTTGCGGGATAAGGAGATTATTTCTACAACCAGGCTAACAATCGTACAACAAAGGCTTCTTTCTCCCTGAAGACTAGGGTCCACTTGGTACAAAGATTGTGCAGATGATAGGGTCTGTATGCAAGTACTTATTCTAGACTAGATTAGATAACCCAATCCAGGGAGGAAAAGACACTTCATTAGGCCAGTAGTCACATAGGACAAATGGAAAGTACTCCTAGTATGCAAATATAAGAAGGGAAAACCCCCTCTCATTATATATGATCCATTGCTCACAGTTCCACGTTGTTATTCTAAGGGCGTCAATACTTCTAATTTCCAGTAATAGTCACAGATCCCCAAATAGGTTGTCTGTTGAAACTACAAAGATCCCAAATGTTTAAGGTGCTGAGAGAACAAGGATTCAAATGTAAATTTTGTAAGAAACTAATTTTTAATCCATGTTAAGCAATTGTAAGTTGTAACAAAGGTTCCTTTTTCTTGCTTCTTGAAGATTAGAAGTCATTTCTTACACAGACTGTTCACCTTATAAGATTTATCTCCCCTGGAACACTCCAACTTCTGAGCCTCTTCTTTGTACACTTGTACTATAGTTGATGTCTTCTAAAATTGGAGTGAGTTACTTGAAGACGTACACCTGACTGCTTTTCCAAAACACACTCTTATCTCATTCAACTTTAAAGTTGATAGGTAACATGAAACTCACCCCACACTTTCATTAGTTTCTTCATGATAGGACATCAAAATTTCGTTGGTTTCAAATCGAGATTACTGATCAAGCCAATTTTTTTTAAAATGCATTTGCTTATAAACATCCAAAGTTGTGTGATCCATAGATGGGTTTGAATAAATCAAAACAGATATAATAAAGGATTTATATACTTGACCTCAACTAGCTTGAAATTGAGGCATAGTCGGGAAAAAAACAAAAATGTTGTACATATTAAAGTGGTGCTCATCATTTCAAAGTACTTTTTTATGATAACCGTGATGTACGGATCAACTTGCACGCACCTCAACTAATTTCATGGGTACCTGCTACCTCCTGCTAGCACAAGTACAAATAACTCTATTCACCAAAACTTGAACAAATGAAAAAAATCACCTAGTGTTTTTGCCTCCGCTACCCACTTACATTGACCAGTAGGTTTCACCCTTTGGTGATTTTCTTGAATAGTTGAATTTATCATGGGGCTGTAATAATCACCAAGCACTATTCAAGGAAAATAGATGGAACGTTTATCTAATTTCATCTTGTCAATTAATAAGCATTCTATTTTATTTATCCTGTCATCCTAATCTAACACTAACAAAGAAAGGGACAGAGGCATTCCGCTGGGAGATACGGAACATGTGAGTCGCAATTTGGGTATTGTAGGTGCATACACTTGGAGGAGTTTAAGAGTGCCATTGGTAGGATGCACAAGGGGAAGAGCAATCGGGCCAGATGAGATCTCTGTGGAATTTTGGAAGAGTGCGGGCAAGGCAAGTTTGGAGTGGCTAACTAGGTTGTTTAATGTCATTCTTAACACAGCCAAAATGACCGAAGAATGGAGGTGGAGTACAATGATTCAAGAGAGGTAGAGGTAGGTCGAAGAAGCATTGGGGAGATGTGATTAGACAAGACATGGCGCAACTTCATTTACTAGAGGACATGACCTTAGATAGGAGGCTATGGAGGACACGGATTGTGGTAGAAAGCAAGTACATAGTTGAGTGTTATCTCACTTATTCTTCCATACTAGTAGTCGTAGTATTACTCTTATAGTTTTTTGTTCTTCGATTTCTGTTCTGATATGTTGTTTCTTGTATTTCGATTATAGTATTATTATATTGTAGTTATTGTTCCTTTTTCCCGGAATGTTTTGTCATGCTATTTTTAGTATTTTGTCGTAGCTTCTTCACTTGTATTATTTCTTTTCCTGAACTGCTTACTTATCTTGAAATGAGGGTCTACAAAAACAACCTCTCTACCTCCAAAGGTAGGGGATTAAGGTCTGCGTATATACTGTCTTCCCCAAACCCCACTTGTGGGATTACACTGGGTATGTTGTTTTGGTTGTTGTATTATCCTAATCTAGCACTCGTCAACTTAAATTAGTAATGACAAACTTCGTTCTACTTTTTCTCTTGCTTTTTTGGCTAGTTTTGGCAAAGGGAAGTAGCAAGTTTGAGGCAGCAGCTGCATTACTTGCAAGAAAATCACAGGTAAGTTGATTTGAATGGTATATATTCTACATGCCTCGATGCCATAGGATCTTTTGTTGTATAAGCTATAGATTAAGCAGTATGATGCCTTTAGACACTACAGGTTGAGCATTTTATACTTTTTAACTTTTTGAATTATGTGAATCACCTTATCTGAAAGGGTAAACTATTTTAATGGAGATATATTTAATTATATTTTAGCACGAGCCTCTCCCACTGTCAAGAATGACCCTTCCCTACTTTGCTCCTCTTGATGATTCAAACCCTAACCTCAATTTTGGAGGTTGATCAGCTGCTTAACTTAGATCCCAAGGATAACTTTGTGAATCATTACACATTTTTGCAAAGACAACTTTAGCTACACTCATAATTGAGGAAGTAACTACTGCCACACAAAAAGTATGTAAGTTGGAAATATTTTGTGATCTAGAAGGCATCTCTATAAGGTCTAAAGTGCCTTGAACTCTTGGAGAGGTTGGAGTAAGTACAATTATTTAGAATATTTTACTTGGTAGTTGGAAATACAAAATGTATTCTTCAGTTTTTTAAAAAAAAAAATACAAAATGTATTCTACTGCACAACTCTACTGGCAAATGTGGAAGAAACAGAAAAAGAAAAAAAAATTGAGTATGATAAAAGCATTGTTGATTCCATTTAACCTATTATCTATCCTTTGAAAATGCAAGACATCCCATTTAATCACCTCTTTCACTTTCACCCTTTTTCCTTGTCTTACCTCAAACAAATAAAAACCATCTTGAGGTACTAACTGTAATCCTAGGCACACATATGAGAAGACAAAAGGCATTTAAGGGGCTCTTCTTTAGTATTGAGACAGTTCCTCGTGGTTTCTCAAAGTTTCTTCTTGTTAGTTTTTGTAGTTCGGGGAAATAAACAATTGGAAAGCAGAACCCCAACAAAGATGCTGCAAATTTTCTAAGGTTCAATCTTCTCAAGCATAATTGTAATTCAGGGTTTCTGGTAAAAGACTTATGGTGCAAGACAATAAAGGCTGTGAAAATAGAACAACATAAAGATGCCATGATTATTGATTTTGGAGGTCATAAGATGCACTCCTACATAGCAATTTGTGAACATACAAAATTTATAAGTGCACAACAGAATTCTGAACAGAGAAATAATTTTCTACTGCTTGGTTGCTAGTGATTGATTGCTAGTAATAAGAACCACTGCACCAATAAACTATAAATGTATATGCCAAAAGATTAACTAAAAAGACAAAGACTAGTCAAACTCAAATATCATATAAATTAATTCAATTCAGAAAGAACTTGGAAAAATTCAGAATACAAAAACTTACAAATCCAAGAATTACTGAGGAAATGACAACCAAGATTTGAAATTGCAATGTTTTCTTCCATGCGTTCTGTGAATAACTCCAAGAGGAGAGAAGAATAAATATTGAAAATATTAAGATGAACATCTCCTTTTACTTTGCTACAGGGCATGAATCGAAGTTGTAAGAATGCTTAACATACAATTATAAAGTCACTATAAAACGTGTAAATTTCATTGTCTTAGATCAAGCTTAGTAAACTGAAGGGAGAAATAATTTAACTAATACCTTTTTTATGAACCACAGGCAGCTTTTGGGTGAAGAACTTTCTGGACTCAGCACCAAAGATCTAACAAATCTGGAAAACCAAATTGAAATGAGTTTGAAAGGCGTTCGAAAGCAAAAGGTAAAATCTACACATTCAAATTCTCCTGTGTTCATGAAACTTATGCTAATATCAAGTCTACGATTTCTCCCAAAAGTATTACTCCTTTTTGTATTATAAGGATCCTAAATGTATTACTCTTTTCTTGCAGGAGCAGATTCTGACGGATGAAATCAGAGAACTAAATCAGCAGGTCTTACCAGAAAAACTATAACAACTTCCATATGTCTTTAATCTTGGCACCAAGATGATTAATATTGCTTCTACAGGGCAATCTTATTCATCAAGAAAATATAGAACTCTATAAAAAGGTAAACCTCATTCGACAAGAGTACACAGAATTGCAGAAGGTACTAATTTAGAGAGTATTCTCCAAATGTTGTTTGAGTATGCAGTATGCACCACAAAAATGTGATTTTACATTAAACTTACCACACACATAGATGTCCTTGACCTTAATCTAAGGAAAAGTTATCTATTCAGATTTCTGAGCAAGGATATGGAAGTGCACCAAATGGGGGTGTTCAGGCCACACATACAATCAGCAATGGATATGACCTACATGCACCAATCAATCTCCAGCTAAGCCAGCCACAAACACAGAAGAATGGAACATCAACAAGTATCATGCAGCTTGGGTAAATTCCTATCAGAAGAATTATTCATGCTTCAAACTATAGCTTCTCCCCCACTCCCGTAATTTGATCCCTCCCTCAGAGGGCA